>PVKS010020919.1:0-36012 GCA_004027875.1 Aplodontia rufa | reverse complement strand
CCCCCTGTCAGGGGAGTTTTGGGATTGTGGTGAACCTCTTCGAGTTTTATTTCTCATGCTTGAAGAGATTCTTCTCTCTTATTTACCAGGTGAACCTTTTGTGGGAGCAAAACAGGTTCTGTGGGTCTTTTTCCTGTCTTCTGCCTTATGGACTAAGCTGTTGGGTTGGGAGATCCGTCCCAACCCTTCTTTGAGATGGCGAACCCGCATCTTTTCACATGCAAGGCAAGTGTGGAAACCGCTGAGACACCACACCGGCCTCCCGCCCCCATTTTCTTTTTATATGCATGATAATAGGATATGCATTAATATCTTATAAAAGCTTGGAGTGTACCTTGTTTTAACTCATTCCCAATATTTGAAATCAATTTGCCAATTCTGATAGTCTTTGTGTTAAATCTGTAGATCAATTTTAGTCTTCTGCTCCATGAAGATGAGATGTTTTTTCTGCTTGGATAGAACTTCTTTAATATCTTTTAATATCTTCAATAATGTCTTATAGTTTACAGAGAATAAATTTTATGCTTCTTTTGTTGAATTCATTCCCACTTTTACTTATATGTTTTTGTGTTTATTTACACAGTCATATGCCACTTCACCTAGCTTCCTATTTTTTATGTTATCAATGGAATTATTTTCTTAATTTTATTTTCATTCTTCATGTATACAGAAATAGAATTCACTTTTATATACTGATCTTGTATCCTGCAACTTTGCTGGACGCATTTAATAGTGCTAATTGTTTGTGGATATACGTAGATTTAACACTTTCTATATGTAAGATTTTACCATCTTTAAATAGAGATACTTATAGTCTTCCTTTCCAATCTGAATATCTATTATTTCTTTCTCTTGTCTAATCGCCCTGGATAGAATCTCCGGTACAATGTTAGAGTAATGACAGCGGACATCCTTGTCTTATTCTTGATCTTAGGGTGAAAGCATCAGTCTTCCACCATTAAGTATGATGTCATCTGTCAGTGTTTTTTAGATGCTCTTTATCAAGCTGGGGCAGTTCATTTCTTTGCCTCGTTTGTTCAATTCTTTTATCTTAAAAAGCTGTTGGATTTTTCCAAATGATTTGTTTATTGACACGATCATACAGTTTGGGGTTTTATTCTTTTGATATGATTTATTATGTTAATTGATTTTCAGAAGTTAGACCAAACTTGCATTTCTTAGATAAATCCCACTTGGTCACAGTGTATAGTTATTTTTACATTTAGCTGGATTTGATGTTTTGCTGAGGATTTTAGGGTCTACATTCATAGGAAATACTAGTACGTAGTTTTCTTGTGATGTCATTGGGTTTAATATTAGGGAGGGAAAAGGGAAGTGTTCCTTCCTTTTCTATATGTGGGAGAGTTTGTGAAGATTTGGTGCTAATTCCTCTGTACATTTTGGATGGAATTAATCAGTGAAATCATTTCATAGTTGGCTCTCCTTTGTGAGTAGCTTTTAAACAGATTTTGTTCATGGTTTGCTTTGAACCACTAACATAATTCAGTTTTTTCAAAGTAAAATACTGTTTCAAAGTCCACAGGGAGGAGCCTCTCTCCTGCCCTCATGTCTGTCCACCTTCCCCCCAAAGTGTTCACAGCAATTGCTTTGATTTTCCTCCTACTTACTTCTTTTATTTTCTTCCAACATTTTATACTGAAAATTTTTCAAAAGCATAAGAAAAGTTGCAAGAATTCTGTAATGAACATGCTCATACCTCTCGCTGAGATTTGCCACTTGATACTTCCTACATTTGCTTTATCTCTTCCACTTCATTTGTACACATATACAAAGCATTCATTTTAGAGTTAGTTACCAAAAAAATCTGACACTTAACCTGTAAGTTCTCCCAAAGAGACATGCAAAAGTATCTAGAAACACCTTGAAAAAAGGAAAACAGTGAAGGGTTGGAGAGACCTCACACCTCCCCAGTGTTAAACCAAATAATAAGGTGTCAATTATTAAACTTTGGCACTAAAACATAACTACTGACACATGTAGTAAAATCGAATAGAAAACACAGAAACAGTTGCAAGAGTCTAACAATGGAAATTTAAAAGCAATTCTGTTGACATCTCAAAGAATCAGAGAAAAGATACACACTTTAAATTTAAATTATTTTAACTGATACATAAAAGCATAACAGTTATACATATATAAGGGGCTCCATGTGGTGTTTTGATACTTATGTACATGCTGTAATATTTAACTTAGTTTATTTAAGTGTCTCTCTCTTCTCAAATATTTGTCATCTCTCCTTTGTGAAGACATTCAAAATCCTTCCCTCTAGCATTTGAAATATACAGCACATCACTCTACTGTGTAATAGCGCACAGGGACTTCTTTCTCTGATCTGGCTATCATGTAATCCCTATCCATTCCCCACTCTTGTATCCACTACTCTGCTTTCAAATTCTAGAAGACCAACACTTTTAGATTACATATGAGTGAGATCATATGGCACTGGTCTTTCTGAGCCTGACTTTTTAAACTTAACATAATGATCTCTGGTTCCATTCTTGTCATCACAAACGATAAGATTTCAGGGTTCTTCATGGCCAAATAGTATTCCATTTTATATATCTCCCACATTTTCTATATCTCTTCATCACTAGATGCACACTTGGGTTGTGGCTCCTTCTTGGATGTAGTGAATAGTGCTGTAATAGACATTGGAGGACAGATGTCTCTTCCACATGCTGATTCTATGTCAGTTCTATTTTTAATTTTTTGAGAAAACTCAATAGCGTTCTCCATAACAACTATACTAATTGGCATTGTGACCAACTGTGATCAAGACTTCCCTTTTCTCCGCATCCTTCCTAGCATTTGTTATCTTTTTATATTATTACCAAAGCGAAATGCTGTCTCATCGTGCTTTTGATTTTCATTTCCTTGATGATCAGTAACATTGAACCTTTTTCTCATGCACTGATTTGCTGTTTGTATACCTTCTTTTGAGAAAATTCTATGTAGGTCTATTGCCGATTTTTTAAATTAGATTATTTATGGTTTTTAACTACCAAGCTTTTAGTTTCTTATATATTCTGAATAGTAACCCTTTTTCATATGCATGGTTTGAAAATATTTTCTCGCGTTCTGTAGGTTGTCTCTTCTCTCTCTTTTTGTCCTTGACAACCCCGTTTGATGCAACTCCATTTGGCTACATTTGCTTTTATTTCCTGTGTGTGGGGTCTTGTACAAAAAAATGCTTTCTCACTCTTATGTCCTGAATCATTTCCTCTGTTTTCTTTTCGTAGATTCATAGTTTTAATTTTTACATTTAAGTCTTCATTCCATTTTGAATTGATTTTTTTTGTCAATAGTAAGAGACATTGGCCTAGTTTCATTCCTTTGCATATTCAGATACATTTTTTCCAGCTCATTTACTAAAAAGACTGTCCTTCCTAACTGCATATTCTTAGCACCTTTATCAAAACTCAGTTGGCTATAGATGTGTGAGTCTACTTCTACACTTTCAATTTTGTTCCCTTGGCCTATGTGTTTGTTTTTAGGGCAGTAACATGCTTAATGATAGCACCTTTGCAGTATATTTCGAAGTCTGATATTGTAGCAACTCATGCTCTGTTCTGTTTCCTCAAGATGGTTTTGGCTGTTCAGGATATTTTTTTATGCCATATGAATTGTGGGATTGTTTTTTCTAGTTTTGCAAGGAATGTCATTGGTATTTTGTAGTAATTGCATTGAATCTGTGAACTACTTTGGTTGTAAACACAATTTAATGACATTGAATCTGACAATCCATGAACACAGGATGTGTTTCCCCTCTTTGGTTACATTTATCCCTAGGTGGTTTTTTTTTCCTAGCTATCATAAAAAGGGATTTTTTTCTGGATTAATTTTTCAGATATTTGTCATTGTAAAGCAAAGCTACTGACTTTTGTTTGTTGATTTTGTACCCTGCAACTTTGCTGAATTTGTGTAAATCAATTCTAATAGTTTGGATTTTTGGTGGAGTCTTTGTAGATATTTGTACATAAATGCATATCATCAGCAAAGAATGACAATTTGACTTCTTTTCCAATTTGAATACCCTTTATTTCTTTTTCATGACAGATGGTTATAGCTAGGACTTCCAGTACCATGTTGAATAAAACTGATAAGTGTGTACCCTTGTCCTATTCCAGATCTTTAATGGAATACAATCCGTTTTACCCCATTCAGTATGATGTGAGCTGTTGGCTTGTTATATGGCCTTTATTGTGTCAACTTTTCTTTCTTCTACACTTTTTTTCAGAGCTTTTATCAAGAAGGGATGTTGAAATTTATCAAATGCCTTGTCTGCATCTGTTGAGATTATTATGTGGTTTTTGTTTCTCATTCTATTGATGTGTTGTATCACATTTACTGATTTACATATGTTGGAATTTTCCTTGGATCACTTGGATGAATCCCACATGATCTTTTGAACATGCTCTTAGATATGATAGCGTGAGTGGTATTTGCTTAAAATTTTTGCATCTGTGTTCAACAAGGGTATATGCCTGTAATTTTCCTTTTCGTTATGCCCTTGTCTGGTTTTGGAATCAGGATAATATTGAACTTGTAGACCAAGTTCAGGAAAATTCCATACTCTTTCAATTTTTTGGAATAATTTAAGAATTGAAATTAATTCTTTTTTAGATGTTTTACAGATGTCAGCAGTGAAAATTTCTGGTTCAGGGCATTTCTTTGATAAGAGACTTTTTATTGCCTACTCATTTTTGTTGCTTATTTTTGGTCTGTTCAGGTTCTCTATTTCTTCATAATTCAATATTGAAGTGGTGCATTTGTCCAGGAATTTTTACACGATTTTCAGGTCATCAAAATTTGGAGACTTAACATTGTTATAATAATTTGCATTTGTATTTGTGTATAGCTATGTGTCCTATCTCCCTTTGCAGCTCAGATTTTGTTTAAGTATCCCTTTGTTTTAAATCTTAGGGAAAGATTGGATTACTTTGCTGATCTTTTGTATTTTTATTTAGGTCTAGAGACATTTATTTCTGCTTTGATGTTTATTATTTCATTCCTTCTATTAATTTTGGATTTAGTTTGTTCTTATTTGTTCTTATATTTCTAGTCCCTTCAGATACCTGTTTATTTGAGATGTTTCTGATGTTTAGAAATAACCATCATTTGATAAAAACTTCTCTTAGTAATCCTTTTGCTATATCCTATATGTTTCAGTGTGTTGTATTTCTATTTTCATTTGTTTCAAGAAGTCTTTTCATTTTCTTCTTGATTTTTTCCTTTATCCATTGGTTGTTGAAACATAAATTGTTTGATTTCCATGCATTTGCATCATTTTCAAAGCTTTTGTTAACAATTTCTAGTTTTACTACTAGCTTTACTAGTTTTCACGTTTTCAGAAGAGAAATCCCATAGGATTTCAATTTTAAAAAATATGTTTGAGACTTGTTTTGTGGTCTATCATCTGATCAAGAATATGTATTCTGGAACAGTTGGGTGGAATTTTCTATAAATGTCAGTTAGATTCGTTTGATCTAGGGTGCAAATTAGCTCTGCCATTTCTTTGCTGGCTTTATGTCTGGAGGATCTGTCCATTGCTGAAAATGGGGCGGTAAATGTTACAGGGTATAGGCCTACCACGAAACTGAGGCAGCAAGGAGACCCTTTCTAACCCGGCCATCTATGGACTAAGACCTCTGAAACTATCAGCCCCAAAATAAACCTTTCCTCCCTAAAATTGTCCTTCTCAGGTCCTTTAGTCACAACAGTGAAAAAGCTTACTAAAACATCTTCAATATTTTTTTCATTATGAAGACTGTCTTGAACACTAACACCTTGGATATTTGCTGTTTTAATACTATCCTGAAGTTTCCATAAACTTCATAATTCCTCTTCACATTTCTTTTACTTCTCCAACTGTGTATTTTCAAAAGGTCTATCTCTGAGCTCACTAATTCTTCTGTTTGATTGATTATGCTACTGATAACTTGTATCACATTTTAAATTTTGCTTAGTGAACATTTCAGCTTTTTTTAGATGTTTCTTTACTTTGTCAAGTTCCTCTGTTATAGTATTTAATAATTTCTTTGTGCTTTCTTGAATTCATTGAGGTTCTTTAAAACAGCTGTTTTAAATTCTACATCCAAGACTTTATTCATACTGGTAACTACATGGTTGGTTTCTATTGTCTTGACTACTAGATGAGGTCTCATGGTTTCCCAAATGCTCTTGATGCTGGTTGGAATGCAACATCATTTGAGCATTGAATGATTAGGCATTTATTCCAATCTTTTTAATCTCACTTTGTTTGTATCTGTTTTTCCAGGAATTATAAGTGAGTTGTTTATTTATTTTTTCTGAGTCTATAGTACCTTCTGCTATTTCCATAGTGGATGGCTTCCATGAGTCTGCTGTTGGAGTATTGTCACTATTTCAGCACAAGATGGTAATCCAAGCCCAGGTTTTTCCCAATTCTGCTGTACATGTAGATATATTTCAGCATGAACTGGTATAGCACCTGTGCTTACTATCTTGTCTGCATTAACCATCTTTCATCACTGTGATCAAAATATCTAACGAGAACAATTAAAAGGAGAAAAGATTTATTTTGTCTCAAAGTTTCAAAGGTTTCAGTCTTTGTAACTGGCTCCATTACTCTGGCCCTGAGCTAAGGTAGAATATATCAAGATGGAAGGGCAGGGCAAAGTGTCTCAGCTCATGGCATTTGGTAAGTAGAGAGAAAGAGCAAGAAAAGAAGGTGTCAAGGACATGATTTAGTTCCTAAGGACATGTTCCCAGTGACTTACTTTCTCCAAGCCCCACAGCCTACAGTAACCACCTGGTAGTTCAATCAAATTATCAATCCATCAAATGGTTTAATTCACTGTTAAAGTTAGATCTCTGTGATCCAATCTCTTCCCAAAAGCACCATCTCTGGACATTGCCTCATTCAGGACCATGCTTCAACACATGAACTGTTAGGGGCCATTTCAGATCTCAACTATACAAATGTCTTTTCCCCAGCAAATAAAGTCTTGTTCTATGCTATGCCACCTGAGATTGGGATAGTTATAGTGGAGACAGTTTCTTGGATTCCAAAACCAGTGCTAAGCCATGTCACATCTGAGTTTCACAGCAGCTTGGACTTATACTGTCTGGGGAGGATACACCAGGCCTATTCCAAGGCTGGCAATAATGCCAACCAAAACTGTAGTCTGCTCTATCAGTGCTCAGATCTCCATCTGATATGGTGGCAGGACTGTAGGCTCTGTCTAACAGCTCTGGCCTGGGTATAGGGGTCTTTGGTTACTGTGTATAGGAGTCTTTGGTTACTGTGTATTACTCAGTTTAACCATACCACTAATCACTAAAACAAAGTTCTGGATGTTAGCTCCAATAGCAGGAAAAGTCTTTCTCCCTTTCTTGAGAGTGGGTTAGAGGTGATAGAGACAGTCAGCAGCCTGACTAGCACAGTTCCAGTGGCTTAGCCCAAGGATATTGACCTTGAGAAAGGGGTCATGGGATGATACACAATACCATTCCACTGATGCAACACTGGTATTAGCTTTCAGGAGTAATGCCTAGGCTTTATTCCTTCACCCTACCCAAAGCAAGAAGCATTTTTCATGCATGCTGGAGTTGAGGAAGGAGTGACACTGCCAGCTCTTTCCTTTTAAGACATTTTTCCTCTTATAATAAAATAAGGCCCTATTGTCCTTTTGTTGGATTCATTAGCTCTTATTAAGGTAGTTTGGCACATGGATGGTTGTTCACACACATTTATGTGCCTGTGGGGAGATGATTCCTGGAGGATTGTATTCAACTTCCATCCTGTTCTGCCTCTCTGGAAATGATGCCCTTCTTAATAAGTGGCATTGGTGAAAGGAGACAGCTCTCTCAAAATTAGGGATGGATCCACCATAATATCCAGCTATCCTTCTTGGGGTTATTTTCCAAGAAGAGCTAGAATTATCACATGATAGTGACACAGCAAAATCAGTGTTCATAGCAGCTCAATTTATGATAGCTAAATTATGGAATCAACCCAAATGCTCTTCACTATATTAATGGATCCAAAAGCTGTGGTATATATCCACTGTGGAGTTCTGCTCAGCTTTTAGAAACAACAATATTATAGCATTTGAAGATAATGGAAGAGATTATGCTGAAAGAAATTAGCCAAAACCATAGGCTCAAGGGTCAAATATTTTCCTGATTTGTGGAGGCTAGAGAAAAAACACAGGCTTGGTTGAAAGGTAGTCAAGCTCATGCACTAAGCTCATCAAAGTCAAAGCAATCCACACCAAAATTTAGGGGAGCTGTAGATACGTAGGGGAAAAGGGTGAGGGAAGAGGTTGGAGGTAGAGGAAAGGGAGGGATGATATGGAAGTATCTGGGGAGAAATCAATAATCTAGCTTACTCTTTATTCTGCCGAGAAGCCAAATAATACTTATGCAATCATTTAATTCTGGAAAATGCAGAATCATATATGTGGACATTTATATCTGTTATGGGGAGAAATATAGAAAGGTCAAGAGACTTGGATGTGGTGATATGGGGATGATTCTGAATTAGGATTGGGGCATATCATATTGCTACTACATATGCATTTATAATTATACAATAACACAATTCCTCAATAAAATTTAAAAATTAAATACAAAAGGTATAAACTCAGATACTCTGCAAATGTAAAAATAAACTTGATATGCAAAACAATATGACCATGCAAATATTGGAAGGAAATATGAGTAAATTTTTATTGCCTAGGTATAAGAGAAACCAGCTAAAATTCCAGTATAATTATATTTAACTATAAAAAATTCAAATGCCATATGGCAAAAAGTAAAATTTCTTTAAGAAATTCATTCACAGGAACATTTTGGAGTCATGTGTTTACTGAACCAAGGAGTGGTGCTTATTATTCAATTGTGATGTGTTTAGAAAGAGCTAGACTCTTTTTCTCCAATATCATTATCAAACATGTATTGGATGACTCATTGATATGTTTTCCTGGTCCCAGGAAAGGGATACAGTACTTGGATAATCTGCTCTATATCTCAGATCCAAGAACTTTTCATCCTAAAAATACCTTTCCGGTTTTTCCTTTTCCTCTCTTGTAATACCTAATTTTTCATTTAATGCATTTCTAATAAAAACAAGAAACTCCATATCAAAGATATTCAGTGTGAATTTGAAGCTTCAGCTGATGAAAACCCTTTTATTTCTAATTTCTTTTTAACAACAGTAATAAATTAAACTCAATCATGTTTGCATGAATGATTCTATTTGCATTCAAGGGAATTTTGTATCCAATGATTTTGCAAAATTAGGTAAGTTCCTTGTCAGAGTTTTCCTAACTCATTTATTTTTATTTGAGTGTATGGTGAAGATTTTTTCCTTGACAGAACACCATGAAATTAGTTTTGATGTATCACTGTAAATGAAGCCATCGTACTACCTCCATGATTACATATTCACGAACATCACCCACAGCTTTCAAAAGGACTCTGTTCCCTTCCCACAGTAAAGGCCTAGAAAGTGGTAACAGTCTATTTCCTAGTGATGAACCAATGTAAAAATATATGTGAAGACCCATGAACTTGTCAAATGAAACAACAGCAGCCAGTTCTCCATCTCTACTTATGAAAACATATAAGGTCCCTAATGAGATTTTATACTAAAAAATAACTGCTAGATAAGTTAAAGTTTGACAGTTTAATAAAAATGATCAAATTCTAACACATCAATTCAAATAACAAGCTCTGAATCCATCTAGACATAAAATTGATCTATCTAGATGGCATTTGCATCATTCAAGAATATGTCTTTTAGTAAGACTTTAAGTGGTGTAAATTTAAATAACTTCTTTATGTCAATCTGATTTTAAAATGGTTCAAGAATTTCAAGGGTAAAAATAGGAAAGGTTTTAATACCCTTATAATAATTTTGAAAATATATGCATATTGCCTGATATATTTAATGCCAGCTACATCCATAATGATTTCAGGGTCACCACCAACATCAATTGCATTCACTCAAAGTTTCCATTGCTTTACTATGGCTGTTTAAAAGCAATGAAAATATATCAATACTCCAATAAATCATCTGTTAACCTGTCAATGGCTGAACACCAGAGAAAGAGTGAACAGCATATTTAAAATTTGGTCTCCAATTACAAGTCATGGCCAGAGATAGCTTTTAAATATTTCAAGAACAGTTTCCTAGGGAATTCAGTGCAGAGCATTTGCACATGCTTGGGAATTCAGAAATCTATGTCAGTACCCTAACTAAAGCAAGGGAAAGAACTTAAACCCTAATCTATCAACAAGGAACCAAGGAGGAATAATCAGAGAAAGGAATCTCAGGCCCCATTCCCTGGCACAAATTCTTACTTCACATCCAGTGGAAAAAACTCAAAACAAACAAGACAATTGTATACAAAAGGTCACACACAAAAGAGGAAGAAAAAGAATGCACTCCAATTTAAGGAGCAAGAACTTCTCCAGAAATAAGAAAAGAGAAAAGAGAAGTTCCCCATAAAATACACAAGTTCCCAACTAAAGAGTCCACTGATAGTGGGCTGAATGAGAACCAAGAGCAAGTAACAACAATCTGTTTATTTAAAAGATCGATGAATTAAAAGAGAATTTAAGGAAGGAACTAAGAGAGCAATCACAAGAGATAAAAGCTCACTTTAACAAAGAAACAGATACACTGGAAAGAAATGTAACAGAACTCCTAGAACTGAAAGATACAATCAACCAAATTAAAAACTCCCTTGAAGATTTTAATAACAGATTAAAATCAGTAGAAAATAGAACCTCAACTCTTGAAGAAAGAACTTCAGATGATAAAAACAGCCTAAGTAATCTTAAACACAAAGAAAAAAGTAAAGGGAAGAAGAACTTACAGATTATGATCAGAATTTTCAGGAGCCATGAGATGAAATTAGAATACCAAACCTGACAAATATTGGAATAGAAGAGAGCATCAAATTGCAAACTAATAGCATAAAGAAGATTCTTAATGAGACAGTTAAAGAAAATTACTCCTATATCAGAAATGAAATAGGCATACACTTCCAGGAAGCATATAGAACCCCAAATAGACCTAACCAAATGAGAAATTCACCAAGACATATCATATTCAAAATGTATAAAAGAGGAATAAAAGGAAGAATGAAAAGTTGCAAAGAAGAAGCACCAAGTCACTTTCAGAGGCAAACCAATAAGGATCACCTCTGACTTCTCAACTCAAACCCTAAATGCAAGGAGAGGCTGGAATGAGATATTAGAAATGCTGAAAAAAAAATCTGTCAGCTAAGATTATCACATCCAGCAAAACTCAGTTTCAAATCTGAGGGGGAAATAAAAACATTCCACGACAATTTCAAACTACCAGCATTCATGAGCATGAACTCAGCACTATAAAGAATACTTAATGACAAACTTCAAATGTGAATGAACAAGCAATTCCCAAAACACACAAGCAGAGGAAGTGCAAAAAAATAAAATCTCCTAGACCATAACCAAGACAGCACAAAATACAGCAAAAAATAACAATGGCAGTGAACCACAATCATATATCTATTCCAGAATTGAATGTAAATGGTCTCAATTCCTCCAATCAAAAGACAAATATTAGCAAAATGGAATGAAAAACAAAATCCAACAATATGCTGCTGACAGGTTATTAGGATCCTTCTTCAAAACACATCATATTCTAATCCACAATGGAAATCTTAGCAAATACAAAAAAAAATCATTATAACGTCATGTCTCTATCAGATCATAATGGAATGAAGCTAGTAATCATTAAGAAGCACAACAGAAATCACTTAAATGCCTGGTGATTGAATAATACTCTCTTAAATGAAAAATGGATCAAAGATGATATGAAAGCAAAAATCAAGAAGTTCTTAGAAATGAATGAGAACAAAGACACAAAATATTATAATCCTTGGGACAGTATGAAAGCATTCTTAAGATGAAAATTTATTACACTGAGTGCCTCCATCAAGAATCTGGAGAGATCCCACATAAATAAGCTTATGCTCCAGCTCAATTCCTTAGAAAAAGAACAAACCCATCTCCAAACTGGTAGAAGACAAGAAATAATCAAGATCAGAGCTGAAATCAATGAAATTGAGAATAAAATTATACAAAGAATTAATGAAATGAAGAGTTGGTTCTTTGAAAAAATAAATCAAATTGACAGACCGTTAGCCAATCATACCAAAAGAATGAAAAGAAGCAAATTAACAATTTTAGAGAAGAAAATGGGAGATCACCACAGACCCAAATGAAATCCAGAAGATTATCACAATATATTTTGAAAACCTATAATCCACAAAGCTGGAAAATCTGGAAGACATGGACAATTTTCTAGTAACAAACAACATGTTCAAAATGACACTGAATGATGTAGAGATGCTAAACACACCAATATCAAGCAATGAAACTGAAACAGTAATTAAAAGCATTCCAAGAAAGAAAACCCAGGACCCAATAGATTCTCAGCTGAGTTCTACCAGACATTTACAGAAGAACTAACACCTCCCTTTAAAAAGTTATTCAATGAAATTTAAGGTATAGAATTCCTCCCAAACCCTTTTTATGAGGTAACAATAACCCTGATACCAAAACCTGACAAAGATGCAACAAGAAAATAAAAATACAGACTAATAACCGTGATAGAAATAGATGCAAAAATCCTTTATAAAATTCTATCAAACTGCATTCAAAGGCACATTAAAAAGATAATACATCATGACCAAGTCAGCTTCATTCCAGGAATGCATGATTGGTTCAACATATGCAAATCAATAAATGTGATTCATCACAAACAGAATTAAAGACAAAAACCACATGATCATCTCAATAGATGCACAAAATGTCTGTGATGAAATCCAGCATCCATTCATGTTAAAAACACTGGAGAATCTAGGGATCAAAGGAACTTACTGTAACTTTGTAAAGGCCATTTATGACAAATCCACAGCCAACATTGTACTAAATGGAGAAAAACTGAAAGCATTGCATTAAATCTGGAACAAGACAAGGTTGTCCATTTGCCACCCTTATTCAATATAGTCTTCAAATCTCTAGCCAAAGCAATCAGTCCAAAGAAGGAAATCAAAGGGATATAAACAGGAAAAGTGGAAATCAAACTCTCTATTTGCTGATGATATGATTCTATACCCAGAAGACACTAAAAATCCCACCAGAAGACTTCTAGGACTAATAAGACAATTTAGCAAAGTTGAAGGATAAAAGATCAACACCCATAAATCAATAGCTTTCCTATACTCCAACAGTGATTCACTCAAAGAAGAAATCAGGAAATCCATCCCATTCACAATAATCTCAAAAAAAAAAAATAAAATACCTGGGAGTTAATCTAAACCAGGACGCAAAAGACCTTGACAATGAAAATTATAGAACATTGAAGAAAGAAATTGAAGAAGACCTGAGAAGTTGGAAAGACATCCCATGTTTTTGGATAGGCAGAATCAATATAGTTAAAATGGCTCTATTGCCTAAAGCACTTTACAGATTCAATGCAATCCCCATCAAGATACCAATGACATTCTTTACAGATATAGAAGAATCAATTCTTCAATTCATTTGGAAGAATAAGAGACCAAGAAGAAGAAGGAGTGGGGGAGGTATAACAATATCCGACCTGAAATTCTACGAAAGAGCTGCAGTAATAACAAAAACAGTATAGCATTGCTTTAAAAAAGACATGAAGACTAATGGAGTAGAATAGACAACATGGAAACAAAGGCACAGATCGTTAGCCGTTTGATACTTGATAAAGGAGCAAAAAATGTATCTTGGAGGAAAGAAACTTTTCAACAAATGGTGCAGGAATAACTGGAAAGCCATAGGCAGAAAAATGAAATTAGATCCTTCTCTCTCAACCTGCATGAAAATCAAATCAAAATGGATCAAAGACTTAGGAATTAAACCAGGTACCTTGCAACTATTAGAAGACAAAATAGGATCCACACTCTAGGGCACCAACTTCCTTAAGATGACTCCCATAGTGCATGAATTAAAACCAAGAACCAAGAAGTGGTAAGCCACTAACCTAAAACATTGCTGCATAGCAAAGGAATTAGTTGAGAACATGAAGAGAGAGCCTGCAGAATGGGAGAAAAACAAGGCCAGCTGCTCCTCCAACAAGGGACTAATATCCAGAATATACAAATAACTCAAAAGACTTAATACAAAAAACACAACACAATTAATAAATGGGCAAAAGAACAAAACAGAAATTTCTCAACATGAGAAATACAAAAGGCCAATTAGTATATGAAACGAAGAATATTCAACATCTCTAGCAATCAGAGAAATTCAAATCAAAGCTGCATTAAGATTTCTCCTTATTCCAGTCAGAATGGCAAAGATGAAGAACACAATAAAAGAACAGATGCTGAAGAGGGTGTGGGGAGAAAGGAACTCTGTTTATTGTTGATGGAACTACAGACTAGTACAACCCTTCTGGAATGCAATATGGAGACGCCTCAAAAATTTGGGGATGGAACCACCATTTGACCCAGCTATCCTACTCCTGAGTATTTTCCCAGAATAAAATTGGCATATTATAATGACACAACTACCTCAATGTTTATAACAGTACAACTCACAATAGCTAAATTATGGAATCAACCCATTTGTCCATCACTGGATCAAAAAACTGTGATATATGCATATATAGATAGATGAATGGATAGATAGATGATAGATATAGATGTAGATATATATATATCTGTACATATATATATATATATATATTCACACACACACACATACACAATGGTGTTCTCAGCTGTTAATAGGAATGAAATCATGGCCTTTTTGGTAAATGGATGGAAATGGAGAAAATTACGCTAAATGAAATTAGCAAAACTCAAAGGTTGAATGTTTTCCTCTCATATGTGGAAGCTGGAGTAAAACAAAACAAAGGGTGAGAGAAAGTCAAGTTTACATAATAGAGCCATCAAACTCAGTGCAATTTTTGATCTGAGGAAAGTTTAGATTTGTACGGGGTCAAGGAGAAGGGGTAGGAGGGAAGGAGGAAGGATGGGGTGGGAACATGCAGTATAAATACTGTATGATACACTTCGCATCCATGTGATGCTGAATAAGACACATGCAGACATTCAAACCAGAAAATACAAAATACATACATACACATATAGTGTGTGTGTGTGCACATATATATGCATTTATATATATATATATATTGTCATAACATGTTCATGTATGAATGTGTAACAACACATCTCTTCCCTATGTAAAACTACAACGCACCCAGAAAAAGAAAGACCCTTTAATGTCTAAGCTTCTTTTAAAGATCAAGAAAAGCACCTAAAAGGATAGCATAAAGGAATGCTGAGCATGCCTTCCAAGAGTAATGTGAGGCACTGGGATTAGCCAGGTGTCTGAGGATTGGCAAGCGCTTGCCCCTGGTAGTTCAGAATGACACTCCAGGGGATAGAAAAACAGCAAGGTTTTCAAGGGAGTTGGTTTCTAGGTATTCATTTTTCATAATAATCTCTCTTTAATTGATCTTCCTGAGAAAGTAACCAAGTCCAGGTATGTTTGTGATGTTCCTGATTGCTCTTCACTCCCTTAGCAAAAGGAAAACCTACCGTTCAAGCACCCAGAGTCTCTTTGGGGTGACCTGTCACAGGTAAAATGGTTCCCTATGATTAGGTGACCATTATTCCCATGACTGACTAACAAATGCTTTACCAGGGTAGGTGCTTGCAAATACTGATGCTCCTCAACTCACAATGGGTTTGCTTTCTGACGAATTCATCATAAATTGAAATATAATAAAAAATGCAGCTAAAGCCCTAACCTAGGAGCATCCACACTGAGGTGTTGGGTGCTCCTCCTTATGGGTTGGGTGCTCCTTCTTATGGGTTGGGTGCTCCTCCTTATGGGTTGAACAGGAGCTGTGCTGGCTGCCACTCCCCAGCATCACAATTGCCAGCCTGAGAAAGTGGCTGACTTCAAAGTCACTGCAATTTCTACTGAAAGTGCATTGCTTTAGAGCCACTGAAAAATTCTAAATCATAACTGAAAATATCACAGGTAAGGGACTGTCTGTATTTTACTATCAAAATTTAAAAGGGCACCTCAATGAGTTAGCTAATAGAAAGTTTAAGATTCCCTTGGTGGATGTAATTGAACCCTGGAAGTTCCCCCTGGGTGAGTGCAAAGTCAAGAGGCACAAACAGGAGATAGCAACTAAAGGTGGCACTGAGGATAGCTCTCACAGTAGTGTCTGAACGAAAAAAGCAAGACGGTTTTGTTGGGAAGATTTACGCATATTCATAATAGATGGACTTGTCATTGTGTGTGGAGTTGGGGACATTCCTGTACAGGCACAACTTGATATTATTATTCTTCATGCATTGCCATGTTTTAAAATGCCAAAGGAACACCTCCAGGTGGAGAATTTAACATTCTAATGAGCAAAGTTTGCTTTGGGTCACCTTGGAGGGGCCTGGGTGACTTTGACTGTTTTAAACTGACTTCTTGTGCTTTTCTCTGGAAGCTCTTATCTGGAACAAAGAAACAAGTTGAAGGGATGTTGAGGTCACCGTGGGAGGCAGTGCTTTCAAACACAGATGCAGGTCCCTAAAAGTCCTTGCCCAGCAGATGTCAATGAGAATCGACTCTTTCATTTTGGCCCATAGTATTGAAGGTGTTCAAAGAGTTAAATGATATTGCTATCACAAAATTCTTTCCCTTCCTAACTTCTTATTTATATGAACAAGATTTCTGAGCTTCATTGAATAATAATTATGAAAATTACTTAGGAAACTAAAAACACTAGGAGCAGTGGCAGACACAAAATAAGTTCTATATGAGTGATCAGAACTATTACTATTATGTTGCAAGTTATTTATGTGGTTGTCATGCACTGTGTACTGATAAAAATGTAACAGCTGTGTATTTCAGGAGAAATTTTTAATACAGACTATTCTGATTGCAGAAAATTAAAATTAATACATGTTATAAAATATTCGATATATACTTTGTATGTATGTGTTTGTGTTGCAGAAAACATGTGAGGATTATCCATAAAACATTGAAATCATGAAAATATATTAAGGTAAAATTCTATGGAGGAAGTTCATAGAGAAAAGATGATAAATTAAAATCTATGAAAAGTAAACTGCGTTTTAAAACAATGATGTCAGGAATCAAATCACTATATCTACTTCCACAATTTTTTCCAGCTCCAAGTTCCATCCACACAGAACCACTGGCCACAAGAGCTACCCACTATGTACCCCTTTCTCTTACTGGGGTCACTGTCCTTGGAATGCTTTACTTCTCGTTTTTAGCGTATTAAAGGCTTTGTTTAAATGTCTCCTTGCCAGGGAGATCTAGCTGAACCATCCTATGTAAAATTGCACCCTGGTCTCTAATGTCTGTTTTCCCTTATCCAGCTTTATTTTCTTATCACAGCATTTTTCAATGCCTGACATAAATATTATCTTTTTCAAATATATATATATATTTCCCCCCGCAATGGGGCTATCATTTCCATGAAGACAGAAACTTGGTCTAACTTTGTCTCTCTTGTAACCCCATCAAAATAGTCCTGACATATTGTAAACACTTAATAAACATTTTAAATGATGCTTTCATGAACAAAGTGTGTCATTTAATTTTCTACTTCTCACACAATTTATAATACATGTGTGTTAACTTGGAGACATTACAAGAGGCGGCATTATTGTTTCCAAGAGCTGTATCCCCTTAGCTGAAGACATTTTTTAAAATAATAGGTGGTTTTTGTTTCTAAAAGAAGCGAAACTTAAGAACAATACTAGATTTTAAGTTTCTTTAAATTTGATGATAAATGTATATTAAAAAATCACCTTATATACTCTTAATTTGAATCTTCTGAAACATAACTTTTCCGTTTAAGTCGCTTAGAGATGTTGTCCCAGTTAAATGTTAAAAGAAGTGATTGCAGATTACTTTCAAGTTTGCCATTTTTTGTTTCCATACAACTTGTGCTTTTTCATCTCTTAAGCACCAAGTATTACTACCTACTTTTCACCAAATCACATTTCTTCTCTGTGGGTTATTTAGCAATGCTAGGTTCTTGCAAAAGCAGTAACTGCCTCTAAACGACTACAAGAAAATTTGAAGCTTATCCTCTTGGTATGAAGGTAGCAACACCTTTAAAAGCATCTGCATACTCCGAATGTGACTCTGTAGACAGGCATTTTTGACCCAAAGAGAGGAGCAGTGAAATCAGGCCAAGGGACACCTGTACTCAAGCTAGGCTTTAATTGGAGTGTTCATGGGAGACAGCACTGACAGAGATCAGGGTCAGCTTCCCAATGGAAGGAAGGAGGTAGGAGTAGAGTGGAGTTTAGGAATTTTAATTAGCTCTAGGTACATTTCAAAGGTGTTTTTCTTTTCCTGAGTGAGCATTTCAAGATCAAGCATGAGTCCTCAGTTGGAACCAAATGCTACCTCTCTCCTATTGATACTTAATCCTATGCAATCATCAGGACTGGTTGCTGCTATCAATAGAATACATAGGTGCAGATGGGGTTGGAAGGAAAAGCAGCTCATGGGCATAACAGGTCTAGGGTCGCAGGAGCTTGTCTTCAGTTTCATTTTCTTTTCTGGTTCATTCTTGGAGACATTAAAGTGGAGGCATCCAGCCTTAGTGATGCAACTGATCTTTTTGTTTTTCATGTGTTTTTAATTTTTCTACATTCAATTCTATTGATTTGTTTCAAAATGTTCAGAAGGCATCGTTATTATAATGAGTTAAGGATTTAAAAATGTTAATGTAACCTTGCATTTAAATGAATTTTATGTTTAGCAAATGAAGTTTTGCATATAATTTTACTTTTTTTCTCTTTTCACATTTTTATGGGATTTGTTGTTACATATTCATACATGTGCACAATATAATAATATAATTTGGTCAATATCACTCTCCAACACTTTCCTCTTCTCTCCCTTCCTCCCACTCTCTGATCCATTTCCTTTTCTGATTTTCATGAGATCCCCACACCCCAACCTTTCTTTTCTTTTTTCCTCTTTAAAGGAAGCATATAAGAGAAAATATACAACTCTTGACCTTCTGAGTTTGGTTTATTTTGCCCAAGTTCCAGCCATTTTCCTACCAATGACAAAATCTCAATTTTCGTTATGGCTGAATATAATTCCTTGTGTATGTATACCACCTTTTCTTTCTCCATTAATCCCTTGATGAACACCTAGACTGACTGGTTCCATTGTTTGGCTACACCTGCTTTCTGGTTTTTTTTTGTTTGTTTGTTTGTTTGGTTGGTTGTTTTGTTTTGTTTTGTTTTTAAAGAGCAAAAGGGAGAAAGAATCAATTATATTTAGTTTTACATGTGGCTTTTGTTGCTCCAACAGTTCATGGTGTATATGGTGCTGGGGTTTGAACCCGCGTCCTTGCGCATGCCAAGCAAGCACAGTAACTGCCAAGCCACCACTCCGGTCCTGCACTTGGATTTTGAGGTCTGTAAGACTGTTTGAAAGACTGGGGGAGAGGCTGGAGTGGTGGCTCAGCGGTTACACAGCATGCCCAGCATGCTCAAGTATATGAGTTCAAACCCTAGCACCATGTACCACATGCACAACACTGTCCCTCTCTCTTAAAAAAAAAAAGTCTGAGGGAGTAGGAAGAACACATCTCACACTTTTTAACTGGCAACAGGCTGAGTTATGGGTTGATGAGCCAGAAATAGCACATGTCATACTTCAATGGATGACAAGATGAGTTAACTTCCCAGAGGCACATTTGCCTAGTTTTGTTTTGTTTTGTGTAGTGTTGTTTTGTTTGGACGGTGACTGTCTCTCCCTCCTCATAAGTTTTACTGCATTAATCTTAAAGGTCCTGTTTTTCTTGAGGATCCCCAGTTCTCAGATGTGCAGTTTGCAAATTTCTCAAAGGTGGAAAGGTGGCTATGTTTAGTACAGATGGCTTCAGAGAAGAAGCACTTGCATAGCCATACACAGGTGTTCCTGAGAGCACGTGCACACGCACGCGTGCACACACACACCCCAAGGAATATGTGAGGCTCACAGAGTAGAAACACAAAGAAATCATTGTTAACAGAATTAGCAATGCAAGGAAGCTCTCTGAAATCAGTCCATCCAAGCCTCTGTTTCCCCCCAGGGCAACCAGCTTGCACCTAGTCTGACCTGCTTCTGATCCGCCTTGGTCCCTGGTTTCCTGGGCTGTCTCCAGCATCTCCCTCAGCCTTTCTTTGTAATCCCCTCAGGCCGCTCAGGGCAATTGGCCTCCGGTGGTCAAATGAACTGAGTTGTTCAAGGAGCATAGGAGTTTGCAACAAAATCAATACAGTATAAATAAAGTTGTTCTAGTAGGGGAGAAACCTGATAGGAGATAAATAAACATGCTCACCCTCAAAGTCATGTAATGGAACTTAAAACACTTCCCAGACATGTTTCAGATCATGACTGCATCCAGCAGGAATATTTGTTCAGAATATCTGCTTTGTTCATTGCATGAACACTGAAGTGATTTTATTTCGGGTTTCCGGAGTTGGGGGTAAAAACCTTCCTGTGACCCTGTCCTCTTCACTGCATGAAATGTGAATGCTAATTTGTATGAAAGTCTCCGCATGCCTCAGAAGAAATAGCAAAGCTCTCTTTAATGTGTGAGCATACAATTTTAAGTGAGTGTATGAGAAAACAAAACCACTAAAGCAATAGCTATTTTAAAAAGTGTGATGTGGCTGTGGGACAAGGAGGCTCTAACCGATACGCTAAAAACTGTTTTCTCATTCACTTCTCCTTCTGGAATGTGCCCCCATATTATTTTGTCGTTCTTGGCTCCACTTTCCGAGTCTCCTGTGTCATTTCACTCTGACTATTTCTTTTCCAATATTTTGACTGAATGTTCAGCTTTGTTTGCGGAAATGCACTTTGAAACATTACCAGATAAAATCCAATTTATTTTATTTTTATTTCTAATTTTTATTAAGGAGTTATTACACAATCATAAATGCATATAAAGTAACAATATGGTATGCATTTGTTCCCAAACAAGAATTACCCCCACATCGCCCACACCCCCGTCTCTGATTCTTCTTCTATATTTTGCCCCTGGAAGTGATATAAATGTTTACATTGTGAATTTTCTAGAATTAAATGAATGCATAAATTTTCCCAGAGGATGGAGGAAGTTGTAGCTCTAAAATGTTACAGATACAACTTCCCCCATCCTCTGGGAAAGGAGTCTACAGCTTCTTTATGCTTCAGGCAGAAATGTTCAACCAGAATTATTGACCAGGACAGGGACTTGCCTAGACTGTCAGGCCACATGGGCTGCGTCTTACAGATCACATGTCAAAGAGACTTCTGGAAAGACCCAACTGATCTTTGAGACTGCTAAACATGGGTGACTTTTATGTAATTCTGGATAAAGCATGAACGGAAATGCAGATAAATCTGAAGGTAAGAATATGTTTTTGAAAGAACTCATACTTCTTAGGCGAATGATAATGAATATTCTTAGACCTATTAAAGCATATGTAAAATGTATGTTCTTAGACTTAATTTCATTTCCAGGTCATGTTAGGGAAAAAATCTTGGTTTGATTTCTCTTCATTACATTACTGAAACATTGAAAGTGATTATACCCTTCCTCAACTCCCTTCCTTTTTCCCATTTCCTCAGTACTGGCAAACTATCAATCTCCTTGCTGTTTCCAATTTTTAATTATCCACATATTCATTCTCAATAAAAGTGTGATATTCTAGTTGCTTGGTTATATCCACGTACCCCTTTATCTCTCAGAGTGGATAGATGTTTCCTACACCATTAAAAGATTTTGAGTAAAATGAGGAAAGAATTCATTTCCAATTATGAAATAATTTTTAAAATGGGTCAAGGGCAGATGATTATGATTTGTTAATTAGATGAAATCAAGTCGTGACCAGAGCTTATGTAACCTTTGTGAGAATTGAAAACAGATCCCTCTCTAAGTGAACATAAACTCATTTAGCAGAACATGGTAATTTCTTGCCCCATGAGCCCGATGAAAAACCTTATGCTAAGAGAAATAATAAGGGACTTCCCCCAAAATGAACAATTTCAAAGTAAATTATAAAAAGGATAATTGTATGCATTCAATGGGTATTTATCAGGGCTTATATGTGTCAGATAGGTTTTTGAGGTTTGGGGTATACAATAGTAAATAAAATGAAGTCCTTTTTTTCATGAAATGCATGTCCTTAGGAAGGAGATGAAATATAAACACACGAGTATAATATGGAAGGTTCAGATTCATGGTATGAAGAGCATAAAGGTGTAAGGGAGAGAAGACAATAGTTGGTGCTGGAGTATGCTGTTAGGGGAGTCTCTGAGAGCGTAACATTGGGTTGGAGACCACACAATTTAGGAAGTGTTCTTGTTTAAGTGAGCGTTTTCATCAGTGTGACAAAAACATCTGACAAGAGCAGGGTGGAGGAGGAAAAGATATTTCAGCTTACGGTATCAGGAATCTCAGTTTATAAACAACCAACTGCATAGGTTTGGACCTGAGATGAGGCAGGACATCATGGTGGAAGGGCATAGTGGAGGAAAGGAGCTCAGGACCTGGCAACAGAAAGCAGAGACCTCAGCTCACCAGGGACAAAATATAAACTCAAAAGGCATGCTATCTCCTCCAGCCACACTCTGCCTGCTTACAGTTACCACTCAGTTAATCCGCACAAATGGGTTAATCCACCAATTAGGGTACAAGTCTCATAATCTAACCATATCACCTCTGTGTTGCCCCATGTATGAGGTTTTGTTTTTTGGTTTTTTTTGGAGGGGGAGGTAGGGGCACAGTGGTCCTTGCATCCATGACCAAGTCAACAATGTAAAAGGGCACTAAGGCAGGAGCTCTGCCATTTAAGAAGAACTACTCCAGGACAACCAATAAGAGAGTAGTTGGTAGGAAATAGAATGTAGGGGACATGGGAGCTAAATCAAAGACACAGTGGTGGCAAGAATTTTGAGTTTAATTCTAACTAAGTGGGAAGGTCATTGAAAATGTTGAAAACCAGAGAACTGAGATCCAAGATGACCATCAAAAGGATCACTCTGACTGTGTTGGGGACAGTGGACTGATAGGGCAAAGGGAAGCAGGAAGGACAGAAGGAGGATTCATGGCAATCCAAGGGAAGAACAGTTAGCAGCCTGGAGAGAGTGGCAATGATGGAGGTGCTTTGGGTGGAATATTTTACCTTCTTTCAGCTAATTAAGCCTCTTCAGACTAGGCTTAAGGGGTGCTGGAGCTGGTCTGTACCAGCTCACAAGACCCAGTTGTTTAAAGTTCTAGAATTTTCCAAACCTATCATTAAACACCATTTTGAAAAAATAAAAAGTATATAAACTTATAATACAATATGCTTTGTTAAAAACAAAGGTAATAAATATTAAAATGCACAGTAAATAATAAAACCCTAATTATTTTACAATAGTTCACTATTACCTGCTCCTTGGGATTTTTTTTACATGCCTTGGTGTGAAAGGGATACTATGTTGTAATGGTTTCCATTTGATGAGAATACTATATAGTGCTGTGCTATTTGGTATTTCTTAAATCTATTTTGAGTCATGTCATGTCAGTAGATTAAAATTGGCCTTGGTGGGAGTTTTCTAAACCTAATGTAATCTGTATTTCTAAAGAGTAACAGAGGTTGATGTCTTGTTTTTTTGAGAAAAACAAATAGTGGATTGGGATGCAATACCATTGGTAAAATCAAGCTAAATATCAATAATAGATCATGCACAGACATAAGAACTTCACAAAAATCAGCAAGAATTAATAATAAATAGAAGTATTTCTAATAAATAGTATTTTTATTCGTTATTACTTTTAATTTTTGCTATGCATTCTGATATCATTAAAATTTATACCTCTTTAAATAAATACCTGAATACATTTTTGAGAGCTGATTATTAACTATTTACCAGAGCATCTCTTGATAAGACTTACCTCTGTTAGTGTGCAGAGTTTGAAAATTATTTGTACCAACTATACACAGTAAATCAAAATTCAGAAAAAAATCTCAAAATATAGGGCAATTATTTACTTAATAGAAACAACCACTCAGGAAACAGCACTGAGGAAACCTGGTCCTCTGTCAATTGTAACTCATTACTGGAAAATAACACAAACTTCATTCATCTGCACAAACCAGGTTCAATGCTACATGGTGCTTAAATTGGAAACTTCCTCAACCTAAACCATTGAAACATCACACCATCACCCCTGGCTTATTTTCATATTTGTCTTGTTCACCAAAGAAATCAACCACACTTATAACCCATTAAATTGTCATTTTAATCTCCTGTGACACGTGGCCACATAGAACCAGAACACCCTTAGAGGAATTTATTAATCCCATGGTAATCAGAGCACATTCTGTTTTGCTTTAGCCCTATTGCACCCCTAGCACCTCCACAATCTTTTCCAATGTGTACAAGCATTATTTCCTAATCCACTGGGAACATTCTTCTTATTTAATTATACTTTTGATACTCATGGGATAAAATCAATGGTATAGCCTTCCGAAGGATATGTTTCAGATTTTTGACATTGAAAAATTAAAGCTTTTCTGCTTTAATATAGACACCACAGCTAATTCAAAGACAAATTGTTAATACCCATGATTGCAACTCATTTATGTGGTCCACCTAGATTGCATCATTTGAACAGAAGCAACAGTTCATGATCCATTACTGTGAACCACAGATCACAGTTACCAACTCCAGAAGGAAAAATGGCCACAGGAATAATGAAAGGCTGATAATCTATGCCATGACCATTTGACCTTAAAAAACTGTGTTGTTTTCAGTTTCTGTTTTGAGAAGTGCTGTAGAGATTTTAAACTTTTCCCCAGAATTTCCATATCCATCTCCCAAAACATGGATTCTTCACATTTGAGAACTTTTGGTGCTAAAACTAAGACTATCCCAGGCCAACTGGGGCAGTTGGCCACCCCACACACAGTAGGTAGAAACCCAAATGCACTTTGAGGTACTGATCACACAGAAGAAAGACAGACAGCAGACAGACAGTGGCTACGGAAGTAAGTGACAGCACCCATGAACTGTGAACCAGAAAGAATGGTAAAAATGAATAAAGAAAATAAATAGGAAAACAAACAAACCTAGAGTCTAGAAAAGGCTGAAGACCAGAAGTGGATAAACTAGATATTAAATATGAAGACAGCCAGGGAACCAACGTGCATGAGTTCAGATAAATTCTATTTTGCAAATGACAACTCAAAGGTGAATCCATGAACAGAAGAAATGCCTCTTGCATTGGTATAATCAGCTATTTGAAGTCTCAGAAACAGTTAATAACAACTTTTCACTTGAAAATATTTATTTACATTGGAAAATATTCTTTAGAATATTGATACAAATACTTGGTTTTAAAAAAAAAATCACTCTGTCATGCCTGAGATACTTCTAGGTGCTGTTGAGATAATACATGTTTTTAAATCTCTACATGTCTGAAAGAATGGAACACGGTAAAATTTCATTTGGAGTAGTTGCAAAACAATACAGTAATTATCATAAGTAGTTTATTTGGGCTATGGAAAGTGGAAAAATAAATTTATACCCCAATTATGTACTTGTAGGAATGAACAGCTCCTTCCTGGCTAACTAGGGATTTAGGCAATGTTTACAAATCACTGAATGTACTGCCATAATTCTCATAAATTCTGCTTTCTTAGAAAAATAGACCGTACTTAAAGTAATAAAACCATTGGCTATACATAGCTATTATCATGCATGTTCATTATAATCACTACACAACCACATATCTTGATGTTTACCTTTTCCGCTCATCTCAGGGGATGATTAAAGATTAAAAATGGGTTAGTAAAACATCTAGCTTTTTTCATAGTCTTCCATGAGTATTTAGAAACAGCCAAAACTGCTCTCAAAATCACTTTTTCAGCTTGTGATGACAAACCAATCCAAAATACACAAAATCAATGTCTTACACATGAGTAATACTTGCAAAAATTTCATCTCTTTAATACACTAACAGACAATAATAAATAAAAGCATCCACAAAGTTAAAACTGAAGACACCCAGGTCACCTTTTCCTCAAATAAGGTTTGGGGGATGTTGCTGTCTCACTGCTACCTAGTCCACAACTCTCACATCTCCCATTAAGTTGATTAGTTGCCATTCTATCTACCTTGCTAGAATGCAAACTCAGGTGGCATTTATCTTGTCTGTTGTTCACTGATTATCCAAAGAGGTGCATGTAGGTTTTCAGTAATTATTTATTGCATAGATGATGCTGTATATACCAAATCAGTAGAACATGCTCCTATATGCCTTGTATCCTTCTTAACTGAAAAGCCCTGATTAGTGACCTTCTGGGGAAAAAACAAGGGTGGGGCATGAAGGGTCAGTGAAGATTACCTCAATCCCAAATCACAATCAAATTTACTATCTTGGGAAAGGAAACTCTAAGTACAAACTAATCAAAACCCAGGTAACACTTTAGAAAGTCACTCTACCCATTTGAAAGTTGGAGTCTGCTTATATCGGATTATCTTTTCTTTCAATCATTCTGATCCAGTTTCCCAATTCTTTCCTATTTGTGCTACTTAAAATTGCAAACTAACTTGTACTCAATACTTCTCCAGTCTCCTCCCCTGCCTGCTTATCACCATCTGCCATGTTTTATGTCAGATGCACATTTTATGCACTTAACACTGAGTATTATTTATTTATCCTCATTCCACTAAGCAAGGAATTTATCTATTTTTTTCACCTCTGTATTGCCAGGGTCTAGAAAAGGATATGGGACATGATGGGTGTTCAGTAATTACTTGTTGACAGAAGGAGAGAATAATCTAATTGACACCTTGCATTCCCCACTTATAAGCTTTTATGATACGACTTTTCATACACACAGTGATGTGATGATCTATAACCGTGCAGTATTATTGACAGGTTAACTCTTACTTCCTCATCTCACAGCACCTACTCAGGGGATCTCATTCAGCAGTGCACATCCTGTGGCCCTCTTTCATCTCCAGCTTAACAGTCTATTGCATAGTTCTTATTCCACATAGCCTCTGCCTTCTTCATTTTCAATTTCCCTCACAGCAGTGTACTAAACCCTGCTGATCTTGACCTCCTATCACAATGCCCTTCAGTTTTTCAAACCTACCTCACAGAATCCACCCTATTCAGGCATAGCCAATCACCATAGAGAAAACATGATTATACAGATTGGTGGAGCTTTGAAGAACAGCTTGAAACTCAATGCTGCATGGCAGGGTTAATATAATGATTAATTTATGTCAAATTGACTGGATTAAGAGATGTCTAGGTAGCTGATCAGCCATTCTTTCTAGGTGTGTCTGCTAGTGTATAAGGAATGGATTAGCATTTGAAATAAGCAGCCTGAGTTATGAAGATTGGCCTCACCAATGAAGGTGAGCATCATCCAATCCACTGAGGACCTAAATAGAATGAAAATGTGGAAAAAGAGCAAATTTGCTCTGTGCTTGAGTTGAGACATCCATTTCCTATTGCTCTTGGACCCTGGTACTGCTAATTCTTGGCTTCAGGCTCAGACTAGAACTATGAGCATTCCTGGGACTCCAGCTTACAGAAAATAGATCATGGGACTTCTTGGTCTCCACAACTATATTAGCTAATACCTATTAATAAAACTCTTTCCATATATCTGTTTATATCTGGTTGATGTTATCTATCTATATTGATTAATTTCTCTGGAAAATGACTAGCGTAGTGTGTCCCTCATGTATTTCTGTCCTGTTCTTCCCCTTAATGTACAATTCTAGACTTTAATACCTCAACGTTCCATGTTTTCCACGTTTCCTCGGTCCTTATTGCTACTCCTTAAGTAGAAGCCTAATCTCACATGCGCAAGAGGAAAAGAAGACATTGAGATGAATCTCCTTAAGATTCACTGGCCCCCACTGATAAACTCATATTCTCCCCACATTCATACTCTTATGCCTTCTCATGCCCAACATGATCTGATCTGTCTGTCCCTTAGGACACTGGTCAAATGACCCCTCTCTCTGGTGTAAATGACAAGACTAGATCAAGGACAGAAGTTGAGCCCCAAACAGCACAAAATGAAGACAGCTCTAAAGTGATTATCAACATAGAGTATCATTACATCTAGTCGCATAGTTGGTGAAAATTTTCATGTTTCCTAGTGTCTGAAGCATTATATTTAAAAAATACCATAGGAGCTGGAGCAGTGGCTTGGTGGTTATGGCGCTTGCCCAGAATGCATGAGTACATGGGTTCGAACCCCAGCACCCATATACACAACTAAATGACATAGCAATGAAAGCCATGTGAAAAACTCAATAAAAATTGAATCTCTCTGTCTCTCTCTCTCTCTCTCTCTCTCTGTCCTTCTCTCTTTAAAAAAAAACATAAACACACCCTCCAAATTTTTATTTTAATTTTAATTTGTCGCTTTATACAAATATCTAAAAGCATGTTCCTATCATTCACACCACTTCTAAAATTGATCCCAAATAACATGATACACATATTTCAATTATCTGTCGATATAGATGTGTATATGTGTGCATGTGTGTGTAAAGCATGACTTCTATCAGATAATTGTAAACAATCTAGATTTTTGCCTACAAGAAGGAATAAATAAATTGTAATCAATTAATATAATGCAGTTTCATGAAGCAATTAAATGGTTAGTTAGAAGATGTTTTGTTGACAAGAACATGATCATTCATTGTTCTGAAAAATTATGTAAAATTATATATAGAATTTAGCAATATTTTGAAAATATGTAGCACAAAAAAAATTCCAAAATATTCAGCCAGGTTATCTCTTGGTGGTGGTACTACAGGAGATTTTAATTTTGTTCTTTATGTGTAATATTATTTTAATAATCTTAACAAATGACAAATTTTACATATGCATTTTGAAGCATGAATGTTTTGAATTTCCATTATAGACAAGGAACGTGTGTGTATTTGTGCGTATGTGTGTTTCTACATGATAAGGTACAAAGATCACTGGCTACTATTGTCAGGTAAATTATTATCATCTTTGAAAAAAATTAAGATGCTTTGAAGAAACAAAAAAAAAAAGAATCAAGAATGCTATAAAGCAGTAGTTAAATATTCTGGCACCGATTCTACGCTTATTTTCATAAAACACAATTCTTAAATGTTCACTTTCTTCTGTTCACATGAAGAATGATAAATCTCATTCAGTCATAACTGCATTGGTTTGATGATCAAAACAGGCATTTCCTCTTCCTCCTGACAGGAGGGGGCTTTTTAAGCACACCGTGCACAAAAGCCTTTCCTTCTAATTTCCCCATTTGACATGAGTGAATAATAACCATCCTTTCACCCTGAACCAGATCTCATTCTAATGGGTATTAAAATCCCTTTTGAAAATGTATTAATGCTCCAGTTGTAAGATGCCTTTGGAAAAGTGCTATAACGTAAAATCTGAAAAATCCGAAATCCACCCTTGTTTTGCATGTGGGAGGCAGACGAGACAATCATTTATTGTGGAGAAAAAAAGGTATGCTCTGTTGGGCTGTTACAAAAGCTGTAATTTTATTTTGAAGTTCTCAAGTTTTGTTCTCTTGGTTTATGGGTTTTATGCTAAAATTATGGCTTTGTAATAGGTTGTGAAGCACACTTTATGCTCTATCATAATTATAAGCTATTACAGTTCATTCTTTGTATCAGAATGGTTTTATGGACATTTAAATGAAGTTTCTGACAATGAAGCTAGTTGTAATAGTGCGACATTATGGCCACACCTGGCGGAGTGCGGGCTCTCAGTGTTTCTATTATGAACCACTAAGAAGAGGAAGGTGGGATTTCTAACCTCAGCAGCTTGCCTCACACTGAGCTCCAGCAGGACATGTAGGTTTATCAATCCATTTGTATTTAAATAACTTATGTGCTTTTTGCCTCACTGAGCCACAAAACCATCAAAGAGAAAAATCACCCTGGTGATTTCATATTCATTTTCCCCAGGAAGACCCCTGAAAGTTTCTAAATGCAAAGACAATGGTAATTTGTCCTTTGCCCTGGAAGAACAGTGCTGTCATGTTGTTACTTTCCCTTGAAAATTTACATATGAGAACAGATTTATCAGCGCATGCCAAGATACCTTTTTTACAGTATGTATTATATTTACTCTGTTTGGGATTTCTTATTTCTTATTCAAAGACTCTTAGAGATGGTGACCTGATTCACAATCTCCTGCAGAGGCAAATTCAAGGAGAACACATGTTAGCAGCTACAGTGTTAACGGTGAACTCTCAGATAAGGGGTAATCAATAATTTTAAACATCCCATGAGGCCATAGAGGTTTGTATAGGTGATGAAGAGGCCAAGGTTTCAGTAGCTTTGTAAAGGAATGCCACTGGAGTGGAAGAAGAGTCACATAAAATAGGAAAATGGAATGAAGTAGCAAGTGTCAAATTTCCACTTTAAATGACTTTCAAAAACATTTTAAAAATCCAAATGAGAAAAAAATACATTAAGAAAGCACTACGTGCTCCTACAAAGCAAGATTATGAGAAGCAGCATTTCCTTAGTGCTCCTGTAGCCCCTTAATTCAGTCCCTATTATGCATAGGAATTAGAGCCCATATGGTCTTCTATCAAATTGCTCCACACCACCGGGAAAGTATTTATTTCATCAATGTGAGCTAAGTATTTTTAAATCATTACTGTGAAAATGCAGCATTCTTAAAAAAATACAATGTATTCTTTAAAACGAAGTCAACAGTATCATAAACATCTCTCCAACATTCGGTTGTGGGATCCATTTGCCTTCCCTCTTTAGGACTCCCAGTTCTTGCATATTTTAACACTTCCATAAAGCTGTAAATGGGGGTGGGCAGGCTGTTTTCATGCAATGCATTAGAACTCACTAATGAAGACAAGAATGTGGAATTCCAACTACATTAACAGCCCTCTGTGGATGAAGAAATGAATGTCTGCCAGTTTCATAACTGCCCAACAAGAATACAGTCTGATCCTGACCTCTCTCTCTTCTACAACACATGATGCACAGGTGATGGAGACTTTTTTTCCTATAGGAAATGATTGCATTATAATCATCTTGTATGGTAAAAATGAATCAATAGCAAACTTTAGGACATTTTAATAGCTCTTTTGACTGACTTCACACTAAAGGAATTATCTGGTTAATTGTTTGACCATAAGCATGGTTTTTGTACTTAAGGTTATTTTCCTATTTAAGCGGTCTTCCGCCATTTATACAGCCCAAGCAAATCTCATGAAATTACATACATGCATTTCTAAAACAGGACACATAATTTCAAACCCATTAGGTATGATATTTCTGGACAGGTATTATTGTTGATTATGTTGGTTCATGAGAAGAAAGTAAAGGATAAGACCAAAGAATCAAACTGTGTTACTCTAATGTCTACTTCAATTTACATACTGGTGAAATTAGTAGTCTAATGCTAAGAAAGAAAGGGCTATTTCTTTGCTTAGAATTGCTCACGTTAGCTTTAGAGAGTGTAGTCAGTAAAAATAATGTTAGAATAAAGAAGAAAGAAAAAATATCAGGAATACAATAATTGTGCTACCCACCATCAGAAATATTTATAAAGGCTATTCCATTACATCATATGCATTCAGTGTGACTATGCTTACAAAATTACCTAATGTTGGGAAACTTGCACTCTGAAATGGGTGTTATCAGCTTCTCTGATAAAAATCAACTGGGAAGTGTATTTAAACAAACCAGGAAAAATCAGGGCTGGATTGGTGGCTCGGCAGTTACGGTGCTTGCCTGGTAAGCTCAAGTACACGGGTTCGAACCCCAGCACTCATGTACACAACTAAGTGTCAAAGTGTCAGAGCAACAAAAGCCATATGAAAAACTAAATAAAATTGATTCTCTCTCTCACTCTCTCTCACTGTCCTTCTCTCTCTCTAAAAAAAAAAGGAAAAAGCAAATTTCTAGATACTTTACTGGAAGATCCTGGGAATCTATTTAGCCATTTCTTTTTAATGATTTTCCCTTTCCTTATGCCTCATGATTATTGTCATTAGAGAACTGAGAACATTTATTCTAGAATAACTGCAGCAGGTAAAAGTAGTCCAATAATTACCAAATCTGTAAAACATAATGGAAAATTGAATGATAAAAATCTATTTTTATAAAATAATTAGACTAAATAGAATGGCCAGGATTTAATGTTAGATTCCTTTATATTGAAGATAAAATTCCATTAGCTAATACTACGGTTTATTTGATGGAGAATATGTTTGTATTCTCAAATTTTAAAATTAGTGAAAGAAATTAGCAGAATTTATTTATTTCTTTAAATAAAGAAGAAAATTTCTAAATTATGCATTTTAGCAAGTAAGCTTTTTAAATATGTATTATCAAGCAATTGGTCTTATAGGAAAGAAATTTAACATTGAGATAGAGTAAATTAAAAGTCATCCATAATTCAATTTCCAAAATTAACTTATAACTAATTATTGGATATATTTCTAGAAAATGTTAGTCTTAAAATCTTCCTTTTCTTGCTTTTAATATGTTTCTTAACAGATCTAAGTTCAACCTTGATTTTTTTTAATTCTCATGTGATTAGAGAATATAAAAATATGTGGCCAAATAGTAGAACAGGTTGTTGGGACATTAAAAGGGAACTAATACTAGTTTGTTATAATACTCTCCTTTATAAAAGGTTTTACAATATACATAAAATCATGTTATTTTCATTTTTTTAAACCTTTGTTCAACTATCATCAAATCTTAATTAACAATGGTTTAAAAAAGATTGTAAATGGATCCATCTTGGTTTAGCTTTGGGGTTTCTTTGTTTGTTTTGCTTTATTTTTTCATGTAATACCTGGCAAGCAGTCTGTCATTCTCAAGGAAACAGGCACAAAATTGTTAGTAGTCATCCCTTCTTGATCAATGTTTTTCTCCTATCTTGAGTATTCATTTTCAGTGAGAAACATTGCGAGACTAGCTCACTCCAGAGTCTGTTCTTGTATAAGGGCTAAAAGTACTCCAAAGCACTCCTACGGTTAGAGATTTATTTTTATAAAACTTAACTATCAACAGATGAGAAACCCCAGTTCCTCAGAAAATAAGTTTTCACCATTCATGCATGAAAAATATTTTTTAAAAAATTTAAGAGAGAGTGGCAGTGAGAGAGAAAGAGAAAGACAGAATCAATTTTATTTAGTTTTTCATGTGGTTTTCACTGATCAGATACTTTGCTGTGTACATGGTTCTGGGGTTTGAACCCACATACTTGCACATGCAACCCCAGTAGCACATATTCAGCGAGGTCTCAGAGCAACAAAAGCCACATGAAAAACTAAATAAGACTTAATAATTTTATCATGGAAAAAGTCTTCGTTTAAATGCCTTCTACCCACGAATGGCATGTAACCCAGAGTTCATCAGTTGTGTTCCTTGAAATAGAATGAATAGGAAGAACACATGGGCACTTGGAGGGATGAGGTGCAAGAGGGACTGTGCAGGGTTGATGGAAGACTTGAACATCTCACAGTTTTCTAGACCTGAATGAGTGGAGGTCCTTCTTATTCCAGCTAGAGAATGTACAGTGCTAAGGACACCTGGTTTTGAAGTAGATCATGTATCCATATTTGCTTGCTTGCATGTCATCACTGGAGGATCATAATACCTGCCTTTATTTTTAACCTTCTGTGAAATCTTTGGCGAATATATTAAGAAAATGACAGGTTCTCCCTGCAGTCTTCCTCCACCCTTTTCATTGACAATAGTCCTCAAAGCTTTGACTTTTATCAAGTGGGCTGTCTGGCAAAGGTCTACAAAGTTGTGTAGGGGAAGGAAGTCTTTCCCTCTGCTCTTTGAGAGTTCCCTAATTAAGTCTGTGAGCTAAGCTGACCACAGGCAGATTAACAGGAGAAGAGGCGTACAAGTTATTTCATGCTCTGAGGCACTGCGTGAATGAAAACGGAACACCCAACCCTCCAGTGAAATCTAGACCGCTTCTATATCCCTCTCCTGGGGAAGGGAGGATGTAAGCAACCTAGGGGGGAGGAAATGATTTGGGGGAAATATGAATGGGTCCGCAAAGAACAGGTGACAGTTTATGACCAAGTCTGTCTGGATGTGCAGTTGACCTCCAGTCTCCATTCCTGTGACATTAGATCGATCCCTGGTTGATGAGATTCCTGGAAAGGGGATTCAGGATAATGGTATTCCTCTGTCAAGACAGCATGTTTTAGGATAACATTTCTTCAAATCCATCAGTCCTATCAAACTCCTAAGAGCAGATTGTTTAATATGATAGGAACTTGGTAGTCTTTTGGGGTGAGAAATCCAATAGTAGTTCTGGGAAGTTTGGGTGTATGTTTAGGAATTACTTGTGGTGGTGCTCCTGAGTCAAATAAGAATATTCCAGAAGGAGTAGATGTGTGCACTGTCTGGAGTTCTGCTCACAGGTAGGTGCTAAAGTGAAGTCACACTTACCCAAGGCTGCACAGGGGTTTCCATCTATTCTCAGTCTATGCTCAGTAGATTGAGCACCACAGCCATTCCCTGTCCCCTCTGTCCTTCCCCTTGCTCTATCAACTTCAAATGAACAGGTCAAAGCTAATGCCTGGTACAGAGAGACTGCACCCCGTGGACATAAAGGGGAGCATGATTTCTCTCAGAGATAGGCTCAATGTTAAAGCACACACTAGTTTGTAAATAAGAAAACATGTCGCTAAAATCTGAACAGCTGAGTAAGATCAGCTATATTTTATATGGTAAGCAAAATTTAATAACCTGAGAAATACATACACACTTAAAAATACAAACCATTTTTTCATTTATGGTACAACAATGGTGGCTAATGTAGCTTGTAGTTTAGGGAGCGAGTTGTATTTGTTATCTGGATGTCATTTTCCTCTTTTATTAATTGATTTGTGGTACGAAGGATTGAACCACGGGTGCTTAACCATTGACCAAACTCTGGCCCGTTTTATTTTTTACTTTGACACAGAGTCTCGCTAAATTTCTTAGGTCCCTGATAAGTTGTTGAGGCTGGCTTTGAACTTGTGGTCCTCCTGCCTCAGCCTTCTGAGCCACTGGGATTACAAGTGTGCACCACAACACCCACCCAATTTTCTTCCTTTAAAGTATATAAATATAATCAAAAGAAATCTAAATGTTCACATTCTAATGAAGTCTTGAGCAGCTTGGGTCTCTTTTCTACTTAAAATTAGGATTTTAAAAATGAAAGAGGAGAAAATTCAGAGATGACTTTGTGATAATTAGCTTTTAACCTGTGTTTCTGAAATGGGCTCTTCTCTGTGTAATACATTATGTAAGTGAATCAAGATAAATAATCTTTTCTCTTTAATAAAGGGGAGAGGGAGAAATTGCTTAGAAGTCTTGAAACATGAATTATGCCAATTGGTCCTTTGGGAAATATCTCCCGATTAGAAAGCTTAATTCAAATTGATCCCCTTGGGAAATAGTGAATCTCGCTTTTTAATACCCATAATGGAATTTTTATATTGTACAGAAGCTGTTGTCAAAGAGAATATGGACGTGCTGCCAAGCTTTGAAAGCTAAGATTTCTGATAGGAAATGCTGCCCATGCTGGCTAGAAAGAAAACACCTCTGTGAACTGGGTTCCTTCCTTGCTCCTCTGAGGCTTAGTTGAATACTTAAAACTTATATATTTTGAATTCTTCTGAAGGAATACATTCCTAATTTTGTAGCTATGCTTCTGATAATTAAAAAAAACTGATAAAATAAAAACCAAGGAAGATAAAGATCCAAACTCTACACTCCAAGACTGAAAACTTACTTTGTTGATGGAAAATCCTAGAATTTTCAGTCTTGCTTTATTAATTGACTCCTACAATGGACAACAGGAATAATCCTTCCAGAGTTGAATGGATGATAGTTGAAGCTGAAAAGCTCTGGAAA
>PVKS010020918.1:0-36038 GCA_004027875.1 Aplodontia rufa | reverse complement strand
GGTTAGATTCGCTAGGGGCCTATCTATCTTGTTTATTTTTTCAAAGTACCAGCTTTTTGTTTCATCAATTCTTTTTATTGTTTTTTTGTTTTCAATTTCATTGATTTCGGCTCTGATCTTGATTATTTCCTTCCTTCTGCTGGGTTTGGGGTTAGCTTGTTCTTCCTTTTGGAGGGCTTTGAGATGAAGTATAAGCTTGATTTCTTCATTTTCAGTGTCAGGGAGTGGTGCCTGAGATCTCTCATTAGTTATTTCGCTTTGGGACTTTGTGGATGGGTTGGGGATTTATTTATTCTCTTCACTTATTTGGCTTAGAGTATAATATGTATAGTATAGTTCAACAGCTGGCTCCCAAACCTGTGAATTATTATTGTCCTTTATGATTTCCATTATCTCAAGAGATAAAGGGGAAAGAGTTAATATGAACAGCCAATGCATAAAATAGACAGTGTTAAACTCATTACTTTGTTCTTCTATAACTTTTACAGTGTTAATCACCACTTATGAGAGGAGTAGAAGGATTAGCAACTATCTTTGTAAAAGCATTACAATCAGTGTATAATCAGTTTAAAAGTGAGCAACCATTTCAATTTGGCCTTTACTTCAGATTTCCAGTATTTCCCTAGGTATGGAAAGATAATCTTGAGAGCAAAGGAGTTGTGATAGCAAGGTAGAGAGGAATTTGTGATTTTGGAGCAAGAGCAGTAAGAGTAGAGATGATGTAGGGTATTCTGATGAAAATTTTAAAAGAGAGAAAGAGGAAGAGACTGAGGTAATTCCTTTAAGGAAGGGTGAGAAAAAGTAGAGTTTACCTGTTGACAGAAGAAAGTACAGAAGGGGTTACCAGAGAAGTGCACTACTGGGAGGCTATATTGAAGAAAAATAAAATGTGCTGATTTTCAGGAACACAAATAAAAACAAACCATAGCAAAACAAACAAAGCAAAAGAAACAAGAAAACAAAACAGAAACAACAAGGTCTTAATGGAAAGTTGAAAGGATTATGGTTTATTTCCACTGTCAAAATATACAGTGGGGGCAGATCATCACATCTGACTCCTGCATGGAGGCATTTCCAGGGTGAGGTTGCTGGAGGGCCTGGATTTTGCTGTTTTCTGCTGGAAGTCAGATTTCCAGGAATCCTCCCAGTATTTATGGCAATGTGGAGATGGTGCCATTCTTCACCACCACTGTTTCCTCTTTAGCCTTCCTGAGTTGAGACCCTAGGAACTTCTGTGTCCACCTTTCCAGACTCCCAATCCACTTCAGCTAGGGTCCCAGCAGCCACTGGCAATCTTGTGGATCCCAGACATCCATGAGGAAAACTCACAAGTCCTGGGGAGTGGCCAACCTGAACTTGTGACTCCAGGGACAGACATTACTCCAATCATGCAAGTCCTGACCTGAGGCCATCACAGGCTCAAAATGTGCAGCTGAGCTCCTGCAGCAGTCACCAACCTGAACTCATAAGTCTTGAGGCAGTCACTGGCCCAGAATGCGTGGCTCCTGTGGCAGTTGCCACACCCAACTCCCAGGGCCTAAGACAGTTGCTGGATGGAACACAGGGTTCCTGGAATGATTGTCATCAGAACATATGGCTCCTTGGGTGGTAGCGGGCCCCAGTGCATGGTGCCTGGGGCAGCTGCCTCAACTGCTCACCTTCTCAAGATGGTGAACTCCCCAGCTCTCCAAGACTGGTTTGGAGACTCATCTATCTTATGTGCACTAAAGTCGTCCCTGGGTTTTGCCAAGGGGTAGGAGCCCTTCTGTTATCAGAGTTCTCCATGCAAATGTGTCTTTCCTGTATTTGAGTGTTCTTCTCTCCCTCTGCGCTGAACCAGCAGTGCTCCCACCATGTGGTAGTCCTTGCAGATGGAGCTACCTGGCCCCAATGTAGTTTTTCTTCTTTGTTTAATGTGTCCAAGTCTGAGTCTGGTTTTCCTTGTTTGTCTACTAATGACTCTCAGCAAAATTTGCACTTCACCTGCCTCACAGAAAAGCACTTCTGCTGTTGGCATCCCACTTCATGGAGAGATTCTACATGCAGACATTCTGTCAGTTGCCATCTTTTTCTCTTTGTGACATTTTCATACATTAATACTCAATTTGTGAATTTTGTGCACATTACCTTTATCCATTGAACTCTTCAATATCTATTCATTAAGTATCTGTATGTACCCCAGGAATTCAACAGTGAAGGCTGAATAATGTAAATATAAATAATAAATAATGCAAATGTAATATCAATATTCTTACCTTATAGAGCTTTTCTTCTATGAAGTAAGATAATCAATAAACTAATATATTCATCAGGTGACTATAAAGGCTATAAAGAAAACAATAAAATAGGCTATGGTTTGGAAGGGAGGATACACATGCTGTTAAGGGCATTTAGGAAGTTTCAATATTTCAGTTATATTTTCATTTTTTGATATAGCAAATAATCAATAAATTAAACTGAAGAGATAAATGAAAGCCCAAACATATAATACACACTTAAATATTTGATGAATAAATGAAAAATGAATGAATTTAATCATTCAAAGTAATTTGAGCTTTATTTGTAATTACATTGAAAGCAGCGTGAATGTGAATATTTTTTTCTTTGTTGATTAATTTCAACAATGAATACAGGCAAAGAGACTAGCAAGAAGTAATTATTCATGTAAGTTTTTTTTTTTTTCAGCAAGGAAGTAAATACAAGTAGCTCCATGACATTGAGGGCTGAAAGTAGACGAAGTGTAAAGGAGGGAAAAATCTAGTTATTTCTTTGAAATAGAGTCAAAATTATATTCATGGTCTAGTCCTCATTGCTTCCTGGCTTTTGTTGACAGTTAATGTGTTGTATTAATAAACATTTTAAAGACCCTGCTCTTTAAGGGTATTGCACATGGTGTGATACATACACTGACAAGTTGTGTTTTATTTTTCTCATTATGTCTTATGCACATACTCTATGTGATCATACTAAGAGTCCTGTTTCTTACCTTGAGTTTTTCATTGACAATATATAACTGACATATATATTGTGGAAATTATATCTTAGAAATCTGGAACAGTGTCTATAATGTGTATTCGCTGGATTATTTAAGAATGTTGTCATTTGTGATAGCAAGAGGAATAAATTGAAAACATTTAAATAATATAGTAAATATATAATTGGCTTTTGAGTCGTGTCATTATGTTCTAATGAGGTGACATATATTAAAACACTTAGAAAGCAAGGAATGAAGTCTATATTTATTTCTACTTCTAAACTCAGCAAGTTAGAATTTAGGGGAGATATTTTATAACTGGCACCAAAGACCCTAGTAAAGAGAAGTAACAGAGGAAAAGTGGCTTTATAAGGTATGAAAAAATCTCAGATTCTGGTTATAGGCAGGTAAAAACATCACCAGTGTGATGTTACTGCCAATATTAAACACACAGGCAAATAAATTGTATTCATAAATGTCTCTATTCACAGTGAAAACCTTGGTCCACTCAAGTTTGACAATTATTTAAGTCTGAAAGCCACTGTATTTATCCTGTTATGTTATGATAGATTCCCAGTGGATCTCACTTTATGACAAATATTGACCATCTAAGGTGGTTATAGAGAGTTATCCAGAGTTTGAGGGTATTCTGATCCACATCAAGTCATCTGTGTTTAAAACAACAGCATTTGTCTTAAGGAGAGAAGCTTTTTGAAATATTTGATGTGACATATCAAAGTTTATTATGTCCTCATACTTCTTTCTCAAGAGTTAACAAAGCTAGGTGTGGTGGTGCATGCTTATAATCCCAGTGATTTTGGAGGCTGAAGCAAGAGGATCACAAAGTCAAAGCCAGCCTCAGCTACTTAGGCCCTGAGCAACTTAGTGAGATTCTGTTGCAAAATAAAAAATAAAAAAAATAAAAATTTCTGGGGAGTTGCTCAGTGGTTAAGCAACCCTGAGTTCAATCTCTGGTGCCAAAAACAATTTTAAAAATAAGCGTTAATGGATTTCCATCACTGAGTTTATTTAAATCTCTTATCTTATTTGCAGCTGTATGTTTGATAATATGGATAACATGGGAAGATTGAAAAGAAAGCTCAAATCCAACCCAGCAAAATCAAATCAGATTCTGTATGGTGGAGACTTGATGTGATGTTTATTTTTTAAAATATCCAGACATTCTAACGTACATCAGAGTCCAAGAACTATTGTTTGAGAATTTGAGTTTGACCACTGGGCCAGTAAGTCAGAGAGCATATTTAAGAACTGGGTCTACTGGATCTTAGTCTTTCAGTCATCCCTGTATCTGATATCTTATCACATAGAACAGTAAGGTTTACCTTGTTTCATGAAATTGTAATTCACCTTATTTATTATCAGCAACCAGTGACATAAAACATAAAATACTTTATTCACACATGTATTTCATTTTGCCATCCTCTTGATTACTCTATGCCTTCACTTGTTGCAGCTCCCCACCCTCCTTCTCTTTTCTTGCTTCTTCCTTAATCTTAAACCTCTAAACACTAGATGGCCTCAAAACTCAACCTTGGCTTTTTTTTTTTTTCTCTCTCTTTTCTACGTGATGATGACTGAAATGCTTATCACCAGGTTGGATCTCCCACTAGAACTTCAGATTTAATATCTGATTGTCTATGTAGCATCTCCACTTGTTTGCTTTAGAGGTATAGAACACAGTAAATCCGAATGTGATCTTCTAATATCTGATGTTAACTTACTTCCAAATCCCCTGTGTGTGTCTTTCCCTCTCAATAAATGACAGACTCATTTTTCCAGCTTTTCAGTGCAAAATCATTCTTGAGTCCTCTTTCTCTCACCAACCATTAGTAAAACTCCTATCAATGCCATAAAAATAGATTCAGAATCTTCAAACTTTCTTTACATCTTTGTTTTTAACATCCTGTTTCAAGCCAGACTATTTGCTACATGGATTACAATTGGATTAATTTGTTCTCCTTGCTTCTAATCTTGCTCTCTCCCAATCTATACAGTTATTCTCACTGAGAAATTAGAATGGTATTTTCAAAATTTATGCTACTTCATGTCATATTTCTCTTTGCTTAGGAAAAACCAAATACTGGCCTACAAGGTGCTACATGACTGGTTAACCACAAATTCTCTGGCCTCTCTTGTCTCTTCTCTTGCTTCAGTAATGAGCCTCATGCTATCTTTCCTGATATTAAGGAAACACCACAAATGTACTTCTACCAGTTCTATGAGTTTACTTTTTCCTGTATTTCTTGCTTAAAATGAATTTTCTTTAGATTTTTTCCCTTAAATGTTACATTAGCAGACAGAATATTCTTGACCATTCTACCAATATCAGCAAAATCCAAAAATACATATATATTGGTATTTTCTAGCCCAGATTTTTGCTTTATTTTTCTTCATAACATCACCCCCTTATATGGTATATATATTTGTTGTTGTTGTTTCTTGTACGATATTAAATACTCCAAAATTCCATATCAGTGGGACATTCTATCTTAACTCTGTTCATAGCAAAAGTCTGATGAATGAAGGACTGGACCTAGGAAAATCAAGACACATTATCATTTATATTTTTTTTTATTTCATGTGCTATTTTCTTTAGAATGAAAAAAAGCATATGTGCTATGCAATAGTTTAGATTTTAGGTACAATTACATGCAACAATCTTACAGGTATGGTTTAAACAGCTTTGACAATTGTACACACCCATTTATCCACTATGGTTACCTCACCAGTGAAAGTTCCTCTGTTTGTATACACTCAGTCCTCCCAAACTCACTTGAATTAAACACTATGTAATTTTTTGCACCACAGATTACAGTTTGCATAATTTTCTCTTTTACCTCATATTTATAGAATCATGCACTCAGAATGTGTAGAGTGTTCTTTCAGCTTTAAGATTCATCTGTCATTGAGTATATAAACAATACCTTCTCTTTACTTATTGAGTTTTGCTATAAAATATATCATAATTTATAAAGTCTTTTGCTAATATTTGGATTGTTTCCAGTTTATTTTATTGCTATTACAAATAAGACAATTTTGAGTGGTGTTATTCAAGGTTCTTGGTAGATATATATTTTCAGTCTCTTGAACTGAATACACATGAAACCAATGTTTTGAGATTATGTATACATTTAATTTTATAAGAAACTGTGAAACACTTATCCAAGTGATTTATCATTTTGTATACCCAGTATAATATATGAAGTTTCAGGTGTTCCACATCTAAAAAATCTATTAAATATAGAATAGCAGGGATGGTTAAACGGAATTTAAAAAGATATGAAATCCCATCCATTGGTCAGTTCAATATCTGGCTTGGTCATGAGATTTAAAATAGCACAAATTTAAATAATATAAGTCAAATATCAAATACACTTAATTTCATATTCATAATTTTAATAATGTTCTAAAGTCTACATTTTTCTCATTAATTCTTATACTTAATAGCTTCTATTAGTTTTCTTACAATGGTTTTGTAAACAGTTGTATAAATATATTTAGGATCCAGAAGTAAATTTTAAAAATCAATGATAAGTTAAAGATTTACAAAACATAGTTTTTAGAAGTAGTTTTAGTAATTTATTTCTTTGTATTAAATGGAAAGAAGATTTTTAATTACATAAATCATTTCCATGAAAACTACTGAGATCTTTAAGAAGACATTTTTGTAGCCTGACTTGTTGCACTGTCAGTTTTGATTTCAGAGGTCAGGACATGTGTAGTGTACAAGAGGGGAGGGGCAAATAAACCAGTTCTTAAGCCTAAGTTCAAGTAGCTATTGTTCTATTTACTTTTTTCTCAGTTTTGCTCTCTTGGATTTCCATATAATCTCTAAAAACTCTTCTTTCTTTGCCTTTAGGAGTATTTACAGAAAATATTTTCTTTTTGCACTGAACTCCAAAAATAGTTTCCTTCTAACTCTGAAGTAAAGCCAACTGTTTTGAAGATAAAGCTAATCACATTAGGTCTTCAATTCTTTCCATTCCAGTTATATTTATATCTTCAAAATGTATAATCCAGTTCAAGGAAAAAGGAAAAGATGTATGAAATCAGTTTGATTCCCTAAGGCAAAACCAGAGTGAATCTTATATTTATTTATTTTAGTAAACTTATGGTTGCTGTCTAAGCCAAAATTAAAAGCATAAATAACAAATAGGAATGGTCCAAGAAGCTAGAAAAATTGACTTCACAATTAGATTTACATGTTGGATCTTCAAAATTTTCCCTGGTCCATCCCTTAATTTATGAATGCATCTTTACTTTGAGCCTTCTCATCCTTTCTTGTTCTTCCGCAGACTTCTGCATTAAAGTACCTTGGCTTTCCCCTGACATATAAATCCTCCTCTGACAACAATGTAATAAATAGAAAGGCACAATGTATCACATTTCTTCTGCTAAAATTCTTTTCTTTTGTGTGCAATTCCCACCAGCCTAGAGTATACCCTATGAAAATTCTCCTTTGTGCTGATGATGGAAAAAAATAAAGAACCATGTATTTAGTCACACATGCACCTTCCTGACAAGTTTTAGCAGTGTATTTTTGAAATTTACATGGCCAATGAAAGGTACTTGATATTAACTTTGCTAACAAAAGTCTCTAGTAACTTTTGCAAGTACGCTATACATGTTTTCTTTAAATATATATATATAGGTGTATTGACTCATTGATGGTCAATTATTTTTCATCTCTAGTGATAATTAATTACAGAACAATTAATTTATTGACTAAGACCTATAACCAATTCATCCTGTTGTTTTCTCCTCTTCATAATAAACCATTTTTGTTATTCAATAAAGCACAACTCACTGCCTCTTTCCCTCTCTCTCTCTCTCTCTCTTTCCTCTAATGGTTCTATGCAATTTTCACTCTATTTGAAAATACATATCTTCCAGTACCTCATTTATGACCTACTATGTACAAACCAAACCTGTGCAGATTTCTTCATATACCATTGTATCCTGCTCATAGTTGACCTATTACTTTTGGTTTTATTGATTTTCTCCTTTGTTTTTCTATTCAGTATTTTATTTATCTACATTCTGATCTTTACTATTTCTTTTGTGTGCCAGCTTTGAGTTTAGTTTTCTCTTGTTTTTTCTGGTTTAAGGCATAAAGTTAAATTATTCATTTGAAAACTTTATTTTTATTTTTAAAATATAAGCATCTGTTGAAAATTTAAGCTCTGTTTCTCTCTAGGTATAATTTTAATGTATTTTAAATTTTGGTAAATTGTATGGTTTTTGTTAAATTCTCATTAAGCCATTTTCTAATGTTTCTTGTGATGTTTTTCTTTGACCTTTTGATTATTTAACAGCATGATGACTAATTTCTATATATTTTTGATTGTCCAGTTTCTTTGCACTCTTGATTTCAATTTTTGTTACTGATTTCTATTGACAGTGGTTTGAGAAAAAATGTTGGGATTATTTCATTTTAAATTTGTCTAGATTTTTTTAGGTCTAACATATATTTTGTCCCATAGAACTGTGTATTCTGGTTTTGTGTGTAGAGTGTTCTGCATGCTTGTTAGGTCTAGTTAGGTGACAGTGTCACTGAGTGTCACTGAAGTCATTCACATACTTATTGATCTTATATTCTTTTCATTATAGGAAGTGGGTATTAATGTTTACAATTGTTACAGTAAAAGTATACATTATACATTTCTTCCTTAGATTCTGTTGGGTTTTTTAATATGTGCATTTGGACCTCCATTGTTAGGTATGTATATATTTATAACTATATCCTCTGGATGGATAGATCCTTTCATCAATATATAAAATCCATTATCCCTAATGACTTTTTATTTAAAGACTATGGTCTGACTTTAGTATATCTACCCAAGCTTTTTATGCTTACCATTTTTGTAGCTTATCTTTTTTATTCTTTCTTTCAGTCTACCTGAATCCTTAGATCTAATGTGAATCTCTTGTGGAAAGCATATAATTGGAGAATGTTATTTTATCCATTCTGCCAATTTCTGTCCTTCAATTAAAAATTATAATCCATTTACATTTGAAATCATGACTCATAAGGATTTCTGCCTTTTATCTTTCCGATTAATTACTCGATTCCTCCATTATGTTCTTTGTATCTAATTGAATTTTAATATTCCTTTCTTAATGAAAAAATGTTTTTATTCCTATTTCTTTCCTTTTCATGTATTTATTTTAGGTATTTTCTTAGGAGTTGCTCAGATATTATGTCATTTGTTGTTAATCCATGGTACAAAAAAATTTTATTCTATTTTGCTTTGTTTCAAAATGTTGAACTAAGAAATCTATCAAAGTTGAATGGGATAAGATGGTAGGATGATTGAGATATATATTTCTTATTTACTTACCATATAAAATCATTATTGAACTCAAAGATTTTGTTTCTGTTTCTGGTATTTACTGATTTAAAACCATTTACATGTTTTGATATAGGAATTTTAATGCAAATAACACATATTAAAGTAAATAAAATCAAAATTGCAACCATAGTTAGGAATTACATCATTAAAACTACGAGGAATACATCTGGTTGATAGTGTGAAAATAAATTATTTTTATATACAGACGTTTCCCACAAAAAATTCTATCTCAATATCTGCTTCTTCTTCTCTATCCTGTGCCTAAAATAATTTGTGAGAGTAATGGTAAGTGAGAAATTGCTCTTGTGACATGAAAAGATTGCTAAGGATAACAGTTTAATACTCTGTTTTCTAAAATAGGCAATCCCTACACTCATAAATTCTTAGCCATTTTTTTCCTACCTTTGTCCTAGAAATTCTGTTCTAACACATTGGATAACTGACCACAGGGCCCTAGTCCTCTGGCAAAAGATATGGGAGTACATTGGATTGGTGGACAATTGATCCAAATATAGGTTGAGAAAATATTCTATTTAGTGAACAGAAATTAAAGATGGTAGAACCCAGGCTGGAGTAGTGGCTTAGTGGTTACAGTGCTTGCCTGGCATGCACAAGTATATGAGTTCAAACCCCATTACCACGTACACAAGTAAGTGTCCAAGGAATAAACATCACATGAAAAACTATAGAAAAATTGCTTCTTTCTTTCTATCTCTCTCTCACTGTCCCCTCTTTCTTTAAAAAAAAAACTTGGTAGAACCCAGACCCAGAACCCATTATATTTTCTCTGGCTCCTGAGTTGTGAACTGTCTTAAGAGAGCCAAAGAAGGAACAGGTGCATAGGGTACAACTTCCACAGAATTAAGATACTTAATTGTAGTTATAATTCTGAGGATATCTAGCTGTATTTCTTGCTTTTGATTTCATGTTGTGCCTCTCTAGTATGACAATAAATTTAGCTCCTTTTCTCAAACTGCCTTGAAAAAATTTATAAATAGACAATCAATTTAAACAAAACATTAGACCCATGTGATCACCAACTAATGCTGTACATTTATTTAAAAACAAAAGTTCTTCTTGGTGATAAAGATGTTCTTGACTTGAAGGTTAAACAGTGAAATTTTAGAGTAAAAGAACTACAGAGTTAGAGAAGGGAAACCCACTCTAACACTGTGTTACAATAAAGACTAATATTCTACATAATCAAATTCTATGTATTCACATATCTGTGTTGTTATTTTCTTAGAAACTTTAAGTAGATTTAATTCTTCTTATGATGAAGGACTATGATAAATACTTTAAATTGATTTTAGGTTCACAGATACCTACTTTAATTACATATGTACTCAATAACATGCTTAGTTCATTATAAAAATATTTGAAATTTATCTGTGCTTCTTTTAAACTCCACAAAGACACTGTTGCTTATGTTTAACTTTTTTCACTTGCTTTCCTCCAAGGTTTTCCAAGAAAATCAATATCATTTAGTAAAAGACCGCTGCTACCTCTTCAAAGATGGTATTGATACCCCATGTCAAATCCTAGTTGCTTCCTACATCAGAATAGAAAAAATTTCTCTTTACAAAAGCTCCTGTTTGTAAAAAAGAAATAAATTTCTGGGTAGACAGTAACATAATTTCTCAAGCAATTTTTAAATATTTATGTAGTCTTTCTCAAATTCCCTTTTCCTGTTTGCCTCCCTTCTTTTTCTTTTTGTCTTCTCCCCTCATGCATCCATACTGGGCTTTAGAATATTTCAATTCTGGTCCTGCTAAATTCATTTAGAGCTGTATAACTTGGGAAAATTATAAAATGTATTAGGGGTTCTGTTTTTGTCCTTTAAAATGATAACATAAAAGAAAGAATGGTTAGTGTTACTCTGAGACCTAAAAATCTGTGATTCAAAAATGTAATGAAATGCCACCTGAAGTTATTCTATAGCATTGGCAATAGTAAATTTCAGAGGAAGACTCTTGAAAGTGCTACATTTGCTTGAAAAGCTGCATTTTACTTTGAGCTAAAATTTCACATTAACCATGTGTCTTTGATACTTTTTGTTCCAAGGGATAGAGGACTAATGAAGCTTGGCTTAGCCAAGCATCATTACTGTAAGGATAAAAGTAGACACTAATGGAGCTTCTAGAACAGGAGACTATCAGGCCAGCCATCTGGAGGCTAGACTGGATATTACTGCTGCACTCTCAGCTGAGTAGGACTCAACCCCAGCACCCTCAACTCTGGTACCCTACCATGACCATGATGCAGGTCTACACCATAGAGCTCTTCATAATTCACCTGCTTCCTCCCTATACTTTGTTTCTATGCTTTCAGAATACGTATAGCTTTGTTTTAAGCTGACCCTCAATCTGCCTTCGATGTACTCTCATCTCTTGATACCCATTACTAGTCAGTCAATTTTTTTCCCCTTTGTCCAGATTAATAAGCATGAATCTGACAAATTTAGGTAATCTTTTCAAACCAAGCTTTTTTTGGAAGGAATGAAACTCAGACCCAATTAGCTGTGGTAAGGGTTGTAAGCAGGTCCATGTAATAAAACAATGCCACCATCAAGGCCATACCATTCAGCAAGGGACATGGGCTGCCTACTTGCTCTTGAAATACTATGGTCAGGCAGGTAACATGAATCTTATTTAATACATTATGATTTGGATGTAAGATCACAAACATCAGTTATTATTGGCTATATGCACTAGTGTAAGATGAATTTATATTAAAAGAAAGATTAGATGAAATAAGAGAAATTATCAGAAGTTTACATGTTGAAAAAATTTCACCAAATTAAAAGTTAGACATTTAATTACCATAACTATGGCAGTTACTATAAAGGAAATTAAAGTGAAAAGTGAAAAATTAAAATTCCTACATCTCTTTGCCAACTGTATGCCATTAACATAAATCCTCAAGGCCTAATATAAAAGCAAAGGCTAATTGCAACATTTAAGTCAAGGAATTTTCCAAGTTGTGTCTTTAAAATTATTTATGTACTTACTATCCTCCCTATTTTTCCCTCTTAATTGTAAAAGCATACATCCAAAATTTGAAACCTCTGACTTTGACAAAAGAGAAAAAATACATTTAAATAGAAATAGCTTATAGTGTACTTTAATTGATGCTCCAGTAATAAGGATTATTTCAATATTATATTAATAAAAATAAATGTGTAGAGCATTCAGAAACACCAACATAAATTATTCTGTAGATTTACTTATAAATGATGCCTTTTAAGTGGCATGAGGCAATCACCAATTTTTATATCCCATAAAATGAATATTGTACCAACAATGCTAAAAATGAACTAAAGATTAAAACTAATTTATCTAAAGGATTTTTTAGTTTATACAGTGTTTAAAGATATATTATTCATCTAAATTTGCATTTTCATTTAACTGTAATGACCCTATCACTATAATTTGACTACAATTCTAACTTTATTCTGCTTTGTATATGTAAGCCCCAATTTTTTGTTAAAAAATCAAAATGTTTATTTGAACAAGCTGTGCTGCCTACACCTGTACAAAAACGTAAATGTTTAATTCCATTTTCAAATATTTTGAAGAATAACAAGGGATGATACAAAGGGAGGAGAAGGAGAAATGTTGGAACTGAGATAAAGCAAGGTACATTCCAAGCAGTTATAAATGTCACTGTATATACTATAGCCATTTATATAGAAAAATGTGCTTCATAAGTATAAGAATTTTTTTTTAAAAAGAAGTTATTTATTTATGAAGGGCTGTCTTTGGAAAAAAAGAAGAAAAGAACAACAAGCAATCAGAGGGATAGATATTGAGGAAATGCAAACTATAGAGTTTATAGGAGATAGAAACTATAGACATGGACAGTTTAGAAGAGGAATAAGCAGGAGACATGGGAAAGGAAGCTCAAAGCTGCTGCTATGGTTTCAAGTTTAAATAACTATGAAAGTATAATGTTTTCTCTAAAAATATGAAAAAATTGAAAAGTATAACATATAAATATTCTTCTATTTCTATTTGATTAAAACGATTTTCCTCACATGACTGTTTGCTTTGCATTTGCCATCTAAACAACGGTTTCAGTTATCTACTTTCTTTAGCTAGCAAACATATAGTCATTAAATGATATGAATGAATTTCATTGCAAAGCACCTACATTAATTAAAAATAAAGTAAAATTATGAAAAATGTTATTTCTATATTAAATTATCTTAAAATCATTGATTTATAGTTTTATAGGTTTGCAAATAAAATAAAAATATTCATGGTAAAAAATATCAAAATGTTAAGTAATTCATCTATATCTTTGAAGATATGCATGTTTAATATTTATATATAAATATATTTGTAATTAAGGAAAGAAAGTATGAAAATAAAACCATAACACCCAATTTATCTGTTCCTATTTGAAATACAAGATTTTCACATATAAATTAATTTTCCAGATAAGTGAAGTATTCCCTAAAGAACTAGAATTCATTGAAATTGTTTGAAATGCATTACAACTTTTTCTTTTAAAGTATCATTAATATATTTCTTTTAATAATGAACCAGCCATAATTGTCATAAACTATTAAAACTAAGATTTTCCTAAAAATAAATCATTACAAAGGCATGCTTATACATACACACATATATGAAGAGAAATGAATATAGATGTGTTTACGGGCTTTTACTAACAGACTATGAAGAAGAAAGAATAGGGAATGTCTCCCTTTAAATGGTGTTTGACATCTTCTAGTTGTCTCTTCATGTTTAATCAATAAGAAATATTTATTGAAACTCATGAATAGTTACTTGAAATGTAGAGATGAGAAATAGGCAGAACATTTTTTTAGGGAAGGAGACATATTAAGTGAACATTAAAATTAGTAAAAGTAATTTCTGATCATATGAGGGATCATTTTCTGTTATAATAGTAATTATCAATCATTTTAATGTACCAAATTATTTTCCTTAAATGGTTTAATTCTTTTGTGTCACTAAAGAAATTAATAGGTTTTATTACTCCTGCTTGTTCCATATGAGAAAAATGAGATACTGATGTTATCCAATGTGCTAGATCACAGTTAAAGTTGGAAATATTAAAACAAAATCTCTTGCCAACTCAGAAATCCTGTCCACAAATTTAGAAGAGAAAGAAAACCATTTCATTATTGAATAATTACTAAACCATGTGATGGCCATCACAGGCAATCTGCTAAAATTTTACAAATAAATCTCACCCTGTGCATATACCATCAGATACAACTCATCATGTACCTCCTCAAGAAAGAGAATTTGATGGCACTACTTGTCATATACAGTTGTCTCATATTCACCTAGTAATTTTGGCCATTTTTGTGAGCTAATTGACTTTATCCAAAGGGAAAACAAACTTCTAATGATGGCAAGTAGTTTTTGCAGCTTGGAGTGAAGCATTTCCTAGGCTAAGGCCTCTACCTTCCTGCAGACACTGGAAGATAGGAGCACTATCTTCCTTGATGGTTACATGTCAAAGAGATGTTTTCTAGGTCCTTGAGATAGATTCTCCTGGGTTGTTAAGCTGGGAAGAGGTTTATTTAGATTAAAAAAGGTTTACATGTATTTTAAAGAGAACAGATAGAATAAACAACTATAAATTTTCTGAAGTAATTTCTCTAAGAAAATGAGGTAGCCCCTTTCTTTGCATTCAACAGAGAAATGTAAGCCCCTTAATTTTAATTTGCATTTACCTTTATTTGAGTAGGTAATAGAACTAATATTTGAGCCCAGGGAACATGGAAAAAGCCCACATTCTTAACTACCACTGTCCTGTAAGATACTTGCTAAGCATCTTCTTGGCACGGAGATGGCTACCATTATTTGATTTGAGACTTCCATGGTGAAAACAGTTCAGATATATCTGCTCCAAGGAAAGAATATTCAAAGTAACTTAAAGGATAAATTAAAATGCATTAAGATAGAAAGAAGTTTAAAGTTTTCAAGAGACAAAGTAAAAAACAGTTTGGCAGGACACAGTAGATGGGGAGTCATAAGCTTGAACATTAAGGTTGGAGTAAAATCGTGCATCCTTTGTAGGATTATAATAAGAAATTTGGATTTTATTTAGGTGACATGGAGAAAGTTTTGAAAGCTCTTTTAGGCAGAGAAGGGGAAGATGGTGGAGGCAGCAGCAGCAGCAGATGCCAAGCAGTGCTAAACAAGAAATCTCTCCATGAATGTGGGACACCAACAGTGGGAGAAGTGCCTTACTGTGAGGTGGGTGGATAGCAAAATTTCTCCCCAAATTCATTACCACCCAAGGAATGAAGCTTAGTAATGTGGAGCTGTAATCAAGTTGAAAGTTGCTCTGCCTCCACCAGCTACCCTGGCAGTAGGTTGGGAATTAGCCCAGAGGGGTGGAAACTGCCTACAATTAATTTAACTAAGATACAGCAGTGAGTGCTCAGCAGAACCTGGGCTCTGGACCCCTGTGCTCTCAGACTGTGGTGGCAGCAGGACTGGCCCTGGGTCTGCATTAATACACCCAAATTAGAGACCCTAAATCTGATCGTGTGAAGAAGTGGGGCAGCACTGTCATATTGAAACCTCCCAGAGAGTGGTATGGGACACTCCTGCATCAAAAGTGAAACCAAAACCACCAGCTACAGTGCAGATTAGGGTGCTCAGTCCATGGAGCGGCTCAAAATCCTCAGTGTTTTGACTGCACTGGGAGCTATGTAGGACTGTAGACCTTCTCTTCTGGTCTTGCGACTTGCATTTAGAGGCTTCCCGTCCACCCCCTTATATGCCCGAACTGCAGGAAGAGTCTGTGACTAGGACTCTGTCCAAGAGGGAATAATCGGCCAGGGTCGTCTCAGGCTGCAGGTCCAACAGACAATGCCTGAAACTCTCAGAAAAAGGCACTGGCTAGTGTCAACCTCAGGGATCTACGAACCAAAAGGGCAGCCTAGACTTAGTTCCTTCCTCCACTTTCATACCCTACTTTCTGTGTACAGATGTGATTTCATAGGTCCTGGGCTCTCCAATTAGATCTGGGCTTCCATGCCCCCTAGTGACTGTATTTGAGACTTCCACAAACGGTGGGCTACCTGGGCTGGTGTCTCATTCATGCCTGCCTCCCCTTGCTGTGATTGTGACTGCTCCACACATCATCTCTTAGGGTTACTGAGGACCTCAAGACACCCAAGAGCAGGGTGATAACAATACCAGGGGCGCTCATTCCAGGCCAGTCACTCTCCTTGGAAAAGGAAGAATCCCATACAGCTACACCAGGATCCACAAGACTCCCAGTGGCTACTGGGTCCCTGGTTGAAGAAGGACAGGAGTTTGGGCAGGCAGACACTAAACTGTCCAAGAGTGCAATTCAGGTGGCCCTGAAGCCTGTTCTCACAGGAAGCAGGGAAGGTGACTATTTGCAACCCCTCTACAGGAGAAAAATACTGGGAGGTCTCCTGGGAATCTTACTGTAAGCTGAGATCACCAAAACTCATTCCCTCCAACAAACTCAACTAGGATGTCACTCCACCTAGAAGTCTATTATGAACAAATTCCTGCATGGTTCATACTGCCCTCAGTGGTAATAATTCAGAACCTTCCCCTCTACTTTTCAATTATGTATTTTTGTTTGTGTGTATGTCTGTGTATTGTCACTGTGGCTTCTTGTGTTTGACTGCTGTAGCCATATCGCTGGGGGCTAACCTGGGAAAGCAAACTAGTCCTCAGTCTCCTTGGGCTGAAGAGATCCCCACTTTCTACTACCCTTTTCTTCCCTTTACTCTGTCAATTCCTAAATTATGTTCTATTTTCTTTCATCCTCCCTCATCCCATTTCTATCATTTCCTTATTCTTAGCAGAATAGCCTACATCATCTCTACTACCTTGTAGCTCTATATTCTAATTCACAAGCTTCTCACTATCTTCCTACCTCATTCCCTTTTCTCTCTAGACTTTTTTCCCCTCACCTACAGAGGTCCTGCTAAACTGAAGAGAATGCCTTACTTGAAAATTGGTGTTTGCTTGTTAAGTATAGTATGAGTGTGAGTGCTCTCATGGATGAAAAATGCTAATCCAGTTGCTCCTATAGGTGCTAATCAAAACTGAAATAGCCACAGTTGACATTGTCTGTTATATGCATTGACTGCACACATTGACTTTTACCCTCTCTCCCCTGAGGTATTGGAAAAATGTAAAGGTTCACAATAGTTTACTGATTGGGGTACTAGTCATTGAACTGTGCTACCAAAATTGTACCTCAGCCTAAGAAAAGAGATAAGAAGCTCCAATACAATCAGCAAAGCCCCCAAAAGGATTATTCAGTGTTGGTACTCAAGTCATACTCCCTGTAACTTAAAATGAGGAAAAGGTAAGCAATCTTCCACCTCAACCCCATAGCTCTCCATCCAAGGTATCCATGATTGGGGTCCTAGATGAAAACCTGAGAAATTGTATCAAAAATATCATTAGTAATTCAATCAAAGAGTTGGAAGAAGATTTAAAGAAAGAGATAAGAGAACAATTTCAGGAGATGAGAGACCAAATATATAAAGAGCTAGACATTCTAAAAAGAGATGAAGCAGAGCTCTTAAAATTGAGAAATACTATCAACCAAATCAAAAGCTCATTGGAAGATACTAATAACAAAGTAAACTCAATAGAAAATAGAACCTCAGCTCTTGAAGAACGTACATCAGATAATGAAGACAGGCTGAGCAATGTTGAGTTCAAGGAGAACAGACAAGAAAGAAACTTATTGTACATGATCAGAACTTCCAAGTAGTATTTAATGAGATGAAAATAAATAACTTGAGAGTAATTGGGATTGAAAAAAACATGAAGCAACAAACTAGGGGCATTAGGAACCTTCTAAGTGAAATCGCCAAGGAGGATTTTCCCCATATCAGAATTGATCCAGAAAATCAAATTCAAGGTGCTTATTGGACACCTAACAGACCTAACCAATTGAGAAACTCACCTAGACACATCATTTATAAAATGAATAACAAAGAAATAAAGGAGACCATCCCAAAAGCAGCTAGGGGAAATCACGAAATCACATTCAGAGGCAGATCAATTTGAATTACTGTGGGTTTTTCAGATAAGACAATAAAGGCCAGGAGAGCATGGAATGATATTTTTCAAACTTTAAAAGAAAACAGTTTTCAGCCAAAGATAATATATCCTGCAAAATTCAGCTTTAAATGTGATGGAGATATTAAATATTTCAATGATAAATTCAAGCTAGGAAGATACATGAACACAAAGCCTGCAATATAGAAAATTCTCAAGGACATACTTCATTCAGAGGAACTTGCTAACAACTTCCAAAACCCTTAAACAAAAGAAAGTCATTAACTGCAATTCACACCAAAAGATATCCAAGATGGTGCAAAACACAGCAATAGTCACAACTTAGGGACCCAGATTTCCATATCTAGTCTAACTCTGAATGTGAATGGACTCAATGCCCCAATCAAATCAAAAGACACAGATTGGCTTACTGAACCAAGAAACAAAACCCAACAATATGCTGCCTATAGGAGACATACCTCACAATCAAAAATAGACATAGAATGAAGGTGAAAGGTTGGCTAAATGTCTACCAGGCTTGTGGCACAAAAAAGCAAGCTGGCATTGTGATCCTAATATCTGATAGTTAATTTTGACCAAAATCTAGTTAGAAAGGATATAGAAGGTCACTATATCGTAGTGAAAGGAACGATTCATCAAGAAGACGTAACGATAGTTAACATTTATGTCCCCAATTGCAACCCTCTCAAACATATGGAAAAAATACTCAAGAACATTAAACCCCTCATTGATCTCAACACAATAATAGTGGGGGACTTTATTTTTTTTTAAAGAGAGAGGGACAGTGAAAGAGAGAGAGAAAGAGAGAAACTATTTTTATTTAGTTTTTCATGTGGCTTTCGTTGCTCCGAGACTTTTTTGTGTACGTGGTGCTGGGGTTTGAACCCACGTACTCACACATGCAGGGCAAACGCGGTAACCACCAAGCCACTGCTCCAGCCCCTTAGTGGGGGACTTTAATATACCATTATCAACAATAGACAGATCATCAAAGCAAAAATCAGCAAAGATATCTCTAACCTAAACAACTTTATATATCAACTGGACTTAACAGACATTTGCAGAATAGTCCATCCTAAATCGACTGAGTTTACCTTCTTCTCAGCAGCTCACAGATCCTTCTCCAAAATAGACCACATCCTAGTCCAAAATGCTAACCTAAACAAATACAAAAATTTGACATAGTCCCATGAATCCTGTCAGACCACAATGCTATGATCTTAACAATTAACAACAAGAAAAATAACGGAAACTAAGCATAGAAGGGTTGGAATATAATTTCATATTTACAGACATTATTTTTATTGCTGTGTGAAAAAGTTGTGCTTTGCTGGGAGCTAAAAATGGAGTCAAAGTAGTCACTAAGAGACTGTGGTAGTAGTCCAGGTCTTTGATATAGCAATAGAGATTTAAGTTAAATTTCCACTATATTTTGGAGGTGAATCTAAGGGTCTTTGCTAATGTTTAGAGTGTGAAGTGTGAGGAATGAAGAAAATCAAAGGTGATTATAAGAACTGTTCCTTAAACAAAATCATTGATTTAACATACTGGACTAAAGAAGGCTTTAAGTGGCACAGATCTAAAATGAGGTGGGAAATTGAGAATAATTGTATCCATATTATGATGACTTAAATGTAGTTCTAAGTGTTTCTTACATGTGGCCCAAATTAGAACTTGTATACTGTAGTGTATGGTCAGAGAAGTGCTCTGATCTATAAATGTGAAGTTGACAGTCATGATCATGGGAAAAATATTCATATAACCAAGAGATGAGACCAAATAAAACTGCTTTTCTTATAAGGGTGCATGGAAGAGAATGCTGAGAACAGAAAGCTTCTTGGATATATATGTAAAGTAATAAACTTAAGCACTGATAAGCATTTGGATTGAGGATCATTCATTTGAAAATTGAAGGGCAAAATGTACATAGTAATACAAGGAGATTGGAAAAAATCCAGAAACACTTATAAATGTGAAACAAGGAAATAAGACCTACAGAAATATCAAATTTAATAAAAATGAATAATCTTCAGTGGGTTTAAGAACTAAGATATATTGAATACCTACTGTATTTCAGGAACATGTCTAAATGCTTCTGTATATTTGTTCATTTAATCCTCATAACTCCTGTCATTTTCCAGAGATGGAGATAAGTACTACTGCAGTTTTATAGAGAAGAACAGAAGTGAACTTGTTCATGGTCTTCAAAGAAAAACATTAGACCACATAAGTTTGACAGTTTACTTGAACATTAAAGTATTTATGAATTGGGCAGCACTAAAGCCAGATGTTCAGAGAGTTCCACTGCAGCCTTCATAGGCTGAAAGCAGAAGTGAGACAAAGTATATTTGATTGGTAAGAGTGAAAAAAATGGAGGTAGTGGGTAGGTGGTGATTTCCAATTGATAAAGTCACTAGTCAGAGCTTAGTAGTTTCTGCTTGGCAAAGTCTCTGCTTCTATTTTTTCATTTACATTAAGTTTCAGTTTGCTTACATAAGAACCTAAAATGCTGGCACCCTCCTAGCTTAATAGTCACCCAAATATATTTACATTTTTATCAAGATTTTACAAATTTTAAGTGACATTATTGGATTCAAACTCAGGATGTGGGAATCAAGAGCCTTTACTTCTAATAATTATGTGCATTAGGGAGTTTTCAAAAGCAATTACATAGGAGTAGTGGAGGAATTTACTGTTCCCTGTGGGTAACTTGTCCCAATAGCGCCACATGTCCCTCTCTCACACTCCCTTAAGGTCTTCATACAGTGTCACATTATCAGAGATCCTTTTCCTAAAACTGAACCAATCAACCTTTAACACTCTTAATTTTAGTTCTTAGTGCTTTGCAATTTCTGAAATTATTATACATTTGTATGAAAATATATGTACTTGGGAGCAGATACTTACTTTTCTTCACCATGACATAAACGGTGCCTAGTCTGTGGTTGTGGGTCAGTAAGCATTTGTTGACCACATTATGAGTTAACGAATGAATTATTATGCCTTTATTTGCAGTTTTAAGTATGTAGTTGACACAAATCTTAAAGGCCATGTGATTTTCCCTAACAGAGATCAATAACCAAAAGAGAAGACAATTGTAGTAGTGTGAAAGGCAAGAAGATTAAGGAACATTAAATAAAGTGAAGAGAACAGTGGGAATGATAAGTTGTGGTGCTTGATTGGTGGTCAGGATTTATTACATGGTTTACTGAAGTTCAGTAGGTACAGTATAGGCAATACGTAAATCCAGGAGAAAGCAGTTGGATTAAAAAGGAAAATTCAGAGATCAGAGCACAGGAAGAATTCAATAAATAATTTGTATAGGATAAAGAATATCAAGAATTAGAAAAATGGAAAATTGTAGTAAGATTATGCAATGGGACAATTTTATATTTTTGTAAATTGTTATCTATAATTATGCTAAGGAGAAAAGGAATAAATGGTCTAAAACTTGTATAAATGTTTCCTTAGAATTTCAAAAGTTTACATTAATAAACAATTATATAAAAGTATTATCTCTTTAGAAGCATAATATTAGCTAATTTTAATTATATTCTCAGTTTAACAATGCATGCATATAAATTATAATCTTAGACATTTTGCAACTTTAGATTTTAATATCTCAGTAATTATGCTAAATTCAGTTAGTTCTACCTATGTATCTAGTTGTAGACCAATAGATATAGGATATAGTTTTCAATACGTACTTTTCCACTACAACCCTGCAAATTAGCTCTGATGCACATAGATATGCCTACGCAAGTACACACACACACACACAGCTTCAAAATAATAATATAATTAACAACTGCATTAGAGAGTCTTGGAGATAATCTAATGCAAAGAAACCATTTAGTGGTCCTACCAATATTTAATTTTTATGTTGAAAATATACATATTTTTAATTATATTTTTCTTTGATGAAAAAGTGAACAAAATTTTTTTAATTCCTCCAATTAGAGGGCCATTTTGAAGCAAATTTATAATGTTAATAAATAGGAAAGCCTATTAACATCTGATTTACTGGGGTGGTCAGCATGGTTTATTGAAGTTCACTTAGCAAATAAGGCATGCATATTATTTTTAATTCCCTTATACTCTCAGCTGAATAGTAAAATTATTCTAAGTGGTATATTAGTAACAATAATACAGTTAAAGCTAGAGGAGTTTCTGAAATATCTTAAAAATTTATTTCTGTGTCTGCTGTAACAACCATTCAAGGCATAAAGTTCTTAATGTGGCACTTAAATACTTCAAGGATCATTTAAAATAAAATCTAAAACATTAGCATCATTGTAGAGCAGAAAATCCTGTTAAAAATCTGTATTCCTATATTTTAAGTATTTGTATAGGCCACTTTTCTGTGCTACAATCATCCCTCTTTTCCCTCTAATGGGAATATTTCATTAAAATCAAAATTCACAAAGTATTAATTATGATTTTGCCTTTCAATCACATTTTAAAGGTTTTAATTAAATAATGTTTAAGTTTATATTGGCTCCTTGTAAGAGCAATGAATGGAGAGTTTTACCCCATATTAAAGAAGATTCACTTGTTATTTATCATGCCTGCCTGGCCTTTGGGTCTCTGCACAGATCTGTTGAAGCCCTGACTGTCATAGAAAAATGTGGAATCATAGAAAATTTTCTTGGGTTATTCCTGACACAGATTCTTAAATGGTTACTTCTGCAAAAATATATCCTGAAATAACATGATTAAAGCACTGTGAGTGACAAGGTGGGTAAGTAATTGCTTCTTTTCTTTACACACTTGAATAAATGGTATCTGTCAGATCCAAGAACTGAGCTAAGCTTAGGGCTCTTCCTGCTATACCCAAAGACAGATCTGTTTTCAACATTCCTGGCATTTACATTCCAGTGTGGAAAATGGACAAATACAAACCGATTTGTGTTGGTTTTTATACTGGAGCAGATAGGGGCTTCTGTGGGGACTAATGGGATTACTACATCAGTTTCTATCCAAGATAGGGAACTCTTTTTTGAAGAGGAGACATTGAACTTGAAATATGTGAAGGATCTGGCCATTAAAATGACAGCAAAAGAGTAGTTAAAACAGGAACAATAGAGAAAACAACGTGATTGCAATGCCATTGAAGCCATAGGCAAGCAACAGTGTACTGAAGAGTTGGGGAGGGTGATAAGACAACCTGACGAAGACACTAGAAGCCAAGAGTTTTTAGTTCATAAGAAATGCAATGAAAGTCTTTGGAAAGTGTTGACCAAACAACTGATATGATTTTACTCATGTCATTTGATCAGTGAACTGCAGAAGTGGTAGTGGACCCAGAAGATCAGCTAAGATCTGGCTGCAATTTTTCAAGAGACTGATAATAGTATTCTGGCTCAGTATCACAGTCTAGGAAAGAAGGAACAGAGTCAGCATTCAATGTATATTTTGAAGATTAAAAGCTGCACAAGCAACTGGTATTATTTATTGAGGGAGATGAATGAAAAGGACATAATCACATGTAATTCCTTATCTTTGATTCAAGCAAGTTAGTAGAGTGGGGCATGTCAGCCTCCCTTACTTAGATGGAAAAGATTGGAGAGGGGAAAATACTTTAGAGCCTAGAAAAAGAACTAAGCACTCTTCAATCTTCAAACATTCTTTGAAATGCTAGAATAACACAGTGATTGAATGAAGATGTTTGGAATCAGGAGAAAACAACAACAATTAAAAAAAAAACACCTCTAACAATCACTAACTTTGTGATCTTCAGCATTTGAGTGCTTCCCTTCATGCCTTTTTCTTCATCTGACACAGGACACATAATCAAATAACAACATCCTGGAACATTCGTATAAAGGTGTCTGATACAAAACCTAATCTGAATAAATCTCAGCTATTATGATCAGAAATAAAGCATGATGTCTGAATTGCAGGTCTAATATTTTTTTCCTGCTCTTTACTTGCAGTCATGAGCCTATTTCCAGGCACTTCAATATTTGGAAATTATTTCTATAGTAGGTCTGGAATTCTGTACGTCCGTTCAGAGAGTTTGAAAGCTGCTTCTGGCAAGCCCATGGGGGAGAAACAGAATATTTATCTCTCCAAGTGTCAGGACAAATTTATCTCAATGATGTGCCAGTGAAGTATTAATAGTCAGATAAACACCAGTGAATTCGACCTTGTATTTCCCTTATCTCTATCCCATTTTGATCCTTGATCTAGTATGGGAAAGCAAGAAATCACCTTTTCCTTTCTTAAAAAGTATCAACATACATTTTATTCATTAGGAGTTTTATAGGATTTAGTCACATTTATGTTTGCATTTAATAAACTTGATTCCTTTTCATATTTAATCCCATGAGTTTAGAGAGATGAATACATTTGTGTAAGTACCATGACAACCAAAATTTAGAACTATTCACCTTCCAAAATCCTTCATAGTACTTGTTTACATCACTAAATCCTGTCAACAACTGATTTACCTTTTGTTCTTAATATTTTGTCTTTTCCAGAATTTTCATTAAAATAGAATTCTTCAGAACCTTTAAAATTCTAGTTCAGCCATACCATTGTGTGTTCAGTAATTACTTTTTAATTTATTTTTTTATTAGAGCATTATAGCTGTACCTAAAGATGGGAATTATTGTCACAATTCCTAGATGCACACAGTACAGCAATACAATTCTGTTAATACCCACATCCCCACACCCCTGTACCTCCCTCCTCCCATCCCCCAATTGCTTGCCTCTCTTCTGGATCCTATATTTTTCCTAAAAACCCAAGTACAGTGTCCTAATTCTTATACCTATGAAGAACATTTTTATATACATGACTATAGTATATAAAGTAACATACTTATAAATCCTACGAATGTACCTTGCTTTATCTCAGTTCCAAAATTTCCCCTTCTCCTCGCTTCCTATCATCCCTTGTTATTCTTCAATATATTTGACAATAGAATTAAACATTTACATTTTTGTAAAGGCATGCAGTATAGCTTGTTCAAATATCTTATGCAGTCTCTTGCAACTATAACTGATAAATGTTAACATATTGCATTTTTGTTCGGTGATTCTAATCTATGAGTTTATCTGCCTGTTCCCCAAGCCTGAGTTTAGCCCCAGCCACCACAAAAGAGGGAAAACATTTGGCCCTTGACACTCTCCGTTTGGCTAACTTCACTCAGCATGATTTCTTCCAATTCCATCCATTTTCCTTCAATGGATGCAATATCATTTTTTCTAATAGCTGAGTAAAACTCCATTGTATATATGTACCAGAGCTTTTGGATCCATTCATCCAGTAAGGGGGATCTGGGTTGATGTAAATTGAACTGCTGTGAACATAGATTTTGCTGTGTTGCTGTAATATGCTGATACTATTTCCTCTGCGAACATACCCAGAAGGGGGATGGTTGGGTCACATGTTGGATCCAACCCTAATTTTTTGAGGAGTCTGCATGGAACTTTCCAGAGCGGCTGTACCAGTTTATAATTCCATCAACAGCATACAAATTTTTTTGTTTTTATTATTATTATTGTTATTATTATTAGAAAGAAGGTCAGTAAGAGAGATAGAGACAGAGAGAATCAATTTTTATTGAGTTTTTCACATGGCTTTCATTGCTCTAACAGTTGTGTGCGTGGGTGCTGGGGTTTGAACCCGTGTACTTGTGCATGCCGGTCAAGCACTGTAACCGCCGAGCCACAGCTCCAGCCCCATTGTTTGTATTCTTCATCTTTCCCAGTCTGACTGGAGTGAGGTGAAATCAATGTAGTTTTGATTTGCATTTCTCTGATTGCCAGTGATTTAGAATACTTCCTCATATATTCATTGGCTTGCTCAATTTGCTCTGTTGAGATTTGTTTAGCTCTCTGGCCTATTTATTGATTGGATTGTTTGTGTTTTTGTTATTGAGTTTTTTGAGTTCTTTGTAAATTTTAGATATTAGTGCCCTGTCGGAGGGATCACAGGCCATGATTCTCTCCCATTCTGTAGGTTGTCTCTTGACTGTTTTGACTATTTCCTTCCTTGGCTGTACAGAAACTTTTTGTTTAATGGCATCCCAGTCGTTTATTTTTTTACTGTAATTCTTTCACTTCAGGAGTCTTGTTGAGGAAGTCATTGCTAACTCCCATATGCTGGAAAAAATCTTACTTGGTGGTATCTTATCAATACCTCCCACTTTTAATAAAATGAAGATTCTTTTTCTACTCAGATTAAAGAGTCCTTTATATTTTCTTTTTGAATGTGCAATTTAAAAATATTTTTTCCAGTCTATGGATGGTCTTTTTATTTTATTATGCTTTTCACATAACATAAATTTATTTTAATGCAATTCTATTTGCTTCTTTTGTTTAATGAGCTGTGTGTGCATTTAGGGTTGAACCTAAAATTCTTAGCAGTTTTCTCCTAGATGCTGTCTACATTTAGGTTTTATATTTAAGTCAATAATCCAATTTTTGCATATAGATATCCAGTTGTTTCAGCATATTTTATTGAAAAGAATATTATTGATTAATAGAATTGTCTTTGTGCTTTTGTGAAAAAAATGACTAAATATGCATGAGTTTATTTTCAGCCTCTCTGTTCTATTGATCTATAATGATTTTTTTTCACTGATAACATATTGTCTCACTACTGACTTCTGAAAAATGTCTTCCTTTTGGGAGCATATTAATTATACATAATGTTGGGTTTCATTTTAGCATATTTGTGCATACACAAAATATAATTTGATCAGTTTTACCCTCCAATAGCTCACAGTGCTCCGTTCTCCCTCCCTGAATCCCTTCCTGTATGCTACTGGTCTACATTTTCATTCCGCAGAATCCCTTTTTTGTTGTTGTTATTCTTCTAGCTTCCATATATGAGATAAAACATAATTGTTTTCTGAGTATGACTGAGTTTTCTCAAATTTGTAGTCACCAGTTCCATTCATTTTCCTGAAAAGTCACAATTTTCATTTTTCAATAACAATAAAACTCTATTGTTTAGATATACCACATTTTATTTATCTTGTCATCTGTTAATGTACACCTAGGCTATTTCCATAACTGGGTTAATTGTGTTCCAATAACCATGGGAATGCATGGATTTTTTAAATATGCTGAATTTAATGTTTTTAATTGGTGCACCATAGTATTATATAGTGAAAGGATTCATTGTTATACATTCATATTTTCATGCGTAATGACAATGTAACTTAAACCAAACTCTTACCCGAGATATCCTCACCTGCCTTTGCTATCCACATTTTACTTTCACTGCATTCTCCCTGATTATAGATATTAATGTGTGTGAGTGTATATACTATATATACACAAACATACAGAAAATGCATATATAAATATACATACATACATATATGATATTTAAAAAAAATTCTAGTTTTAAATCCCTGTATGAGTATTTAGCTTCTCAGGGGAGTAAAATATACCATAGAGTATTTATAGCCTCCCTTTCCCACCTCATCTTTCCCCCTTACCCCCTTGATAATTAGTCTCCCTCCAAATCATGTGTTATTCAAACTTTGGTGAATTCATTATATAAGCTTGGCTATCATTCACCCTATCCTTAGTTTTACTCTAGTTTTCACATATAAGAGAAAACATTAGACCTTTGAGTCTCTGAATTTGGCTTATTTAATTCAGCATAATTATTTTCCATAGCCATGATTTCGTTCTTTTTTTATTGCTGAGTAGAATTTCATCATGTGTATATGTATGTGTGATATATATATATATCTCAATCACAGTTTTTGGATTCATTCTACCAGTGAAGAGCATCTATTTTGATTCCACAATGCAGCTCTTGTGAATTGATATAGCTCTCTCACTGTAATATGCTGAATTTATATCTTCTGGGAAAATACTCAGGAGTGGAGTGGAGTGGCTAGGTCATGCAGTGATTCCATCCATAGTTTTTTGAAGAGTCTTCATATTGCTTTCCAGAGTGGTTATACTAGTCTGAATTCCCACCAAGTGTACAAGTGTTCCTTTCTCCCCACAACCTCTCCAGTATCTATTGTTCTTTGTATTCTTCATCTTTGCCATTCTGACTGGAGTGAGGTGAAATCTTAGTGTAGTTTTAATTTTTATTTCTCTGATTATAAGAGATGTTGAACATTTTTTCCTATGTTTATTTGTCTTCTGTATTTCATGTATTGTGAAGATTCTGTTTAGTTCTTTAGCCCATTTATTGGTTAGATTGAATCTGGTTTGGGTTTTAAGTTTTTTTGAGTTATTTGTATATTCTGGATGTTAGCCCTCTGTTGGAGGAATAACTAATTGGCCACGATTTCCTCCAGTTTTGTGAGCTGTCTTTTCACATTCTTGAATTATCCCTTTGCTGTACAGAAGCTTTTTAATTTAATGGCATCCCACTCATAGATACTTGGTTTTAATTTCTGAACTGTGGGAGTTTATTAAGAAAGTTGTTGCCTATACCTATATAGTAGAGTGTTGATCCTATTTTTTCTTCTAACAGTTGTATGGTAGCTGGTTTAATTCCTAGGTCATTGATCCATTTCAATTTAATTTTGTGCAGAGTTAAAGAATTAATTTCATTTTTTTTTTGCATATGGTTGCCCAGTTTATCCAGCACCATTTTTTGAACAGGCTATCTTTCCTCCAAATTATATTTTTGCCTTCTTTGTCAAATATCAGATGAATAAAGATTTGTGGATTTGTCTCTGTGTTTTCTATTCCATTTGTCTTCGTGTCTGACTTGATACCAGTACCACGCTGGCTTTTTTACTATAGCTCTGTGTAATAAGTTCAGGTCAGGTATTGTGATACCTCCTGCTTTGTTTGATTTGCTTAGTAGTCCTTTGATTATTCTGAGTTTCTTATTGTTTCAAATAAATTTGAGAATAGCCTTTTGTATATGTGTGAATAATGTCATTAGTATCTTCATGGGTATTACATTTAATCTTTACAGGGCTTTTGGCAGAATGACCATTTTGATTGTGTTGATTTTGCCTATCCAAGAATGTGGGGTGTCTTTCCATCTTCTCAAGTCTTCTGCACTTTCTTTTTTACAGTGTTCTATAATTTTCCTTGTGGAGAGCTGGAGTGGTGGCTCAACAGTTCAAGTGCTTGCCTGGCATGTGCTAGGACCTAGGTTCAAACCCTAGCATCATATACATAGCTGAGTGTTGGAGAAACAGCATCCCAATTAAAAAGTAAATAGAATTGATTCTCTCTTTCTCTATCTTTCTCTCTCCCCCATTTTTTTCCCTTGTAGAGGTCTTTTGTTTCCTTTGTTAGATTAATTCCCAAGTATTTTATTTTACTTTTTTTTAGGTTAACGTGAATGGAATGGATTTTCTCATTTCTTTTTCTCCCACATCACTGAAGGAGTATAGGAAAGCTATTGATTAATGGGTATTGCTCTTGTATCCTACAACTTTGCTAGAATTTAATTATTTTGAACAAATACTAAAGAGTAATATAGCTGGATCATATGGTAGATCTACTTTTAGCTTTTTGAAAAGCCTCCATACTCATTTCCATAATGGCTATATTAATTTACATTCCTACCTAGAGTGTGTAAAGCTCTTTTCATCTGCAACCTCTTTAGCATTTATTGCTATTTGTATTCTTGAAGCTTACCAGTCTCATTAGAATTGGTGATGGAATCTCAGTATAGATTTTTAAAAATTTTTATTAAAGAGTTGAATTATTGTGCAATCATTATTGCCAATAAAGTAAGAAAAAAGATATATAATTGCTCCTGAACCATTTACCCCCACATCACACATACACTCATACCTTAATTCTTCTATATTATGCCTCTACAACTGATATAAATGTTTAAATTGTGAGTTTTCCAGAATTAAATGATTGCATAAGTATTATTTGGATTCTTGGGGGAGGAGTACAGAAGAAGTTACATTGTTGATTGTCTCCCTAGATCCATCCCTGTTCTCTGTCCTTCTCCCCTCTCCCCAAACTCTCCTCTCCCTACCCCGACATATCTATGATTCCCCTGGATTATGTGTTGCTATGTCTTTGGCAGATCTAATGCATGAGTGTGGCAAACTTTCACGCAAGTGTGGATTTTGCTCTATCCTACTCAAATGAGGGAAAACATTCCATCCTTGACTCTCTAGTTTGGCTAACTTCACTGAGCATGATTTCTTCCCTTGCCATCCATTTACCTATAAAGGTAGCAGCATTGTTGTTTCTAATTGCTGAGTAGAACTCCATGGTATATATTCTTCTAGTGGGGAGCATCTAGGTAAGTTCCATAGTTTTGCTATTGTATATTGAGATGCTGTGAACATGGATTTTGCTGTGTCACTGTAATGTGCTGATTCTAACTCCTCTGGGAAAATACCCAGAAGAGGAATAGCTGGGTTGTATGGTGGATTCACCCCTAGTTTTTGAGGAGTCTCTACACTGCTTTCCAGAGCAACTGTACTAGTCTGAAGTTTCACCAACAGTGTGGTAGTGTTTCTATCTCCCCATAACCCCTCCAGCATCTGCTATTGTTTATATGCTTCAAGTTTGCCAAACTTACTGAAGTCAAATCTTAATGAAGTTTTGATTTGAATTTCTCTGATTATTAGTTGTTTAGAATACTATCTCATGTATTCATTGGCTTGCTCAATTTCCTCTGCTGAGAATTTGCTGTTTAGCTCTCTGGCCCATTTATTGATGGGATTTTTTGTGTTTTTGATATTTATTAAGTTTGAATTCTTTATAAATTTTGGATAGTAGTCTCCTGTCAGAAGAATCACAGGTCATGACTATCTCTCAGTCTGTAGGTCCTTTTTTGACAGTTTTGACCAATTCTGTGGCTGAACAAAAGCTTTTTAGTTTAATGGCATCCTACTCATTCATACTTGACTTTAATTCTTTTGCTCTTAGAGTCTTGTTGCCTACTTCCATATGATGGAGTGTTGCTCCTAATTTTTCTTCTAGCAGTTGTATGGCAGCTGAGTTAATTCCTAGTTCTTTCATCCATTTTGATTTGATTTTTGAGCAAGGTGAGAGATAAGGATCTAATTTCAACTTCCTGAAGTTTGTCCAGGTTTTCCAACACCACTTATTGAATAGGCTGTCTTTCTTCTATGTTATATTTTGATCCCCTTTGTCTAATTTCAGATGATTAAAGATTTGTGGGTTTGTCTCAGTCTTCTATTCTATTCCATTGGTCTTCATTCCTAATTTGATAACAGTACCATGCAGTTTTTGTTACTATAGCTCTATACTATAGTTTTATATCTCATATTTCAAAACCACCATTTTTGTCTTTCTTGCTTAGTGCTATTTTGGCTGTTCTGGGTTTCTTGTTGTTTCAATGAATTGAGAATTGATTTTTCTATATCTGTAAAGAATGATATAGATTTCTTGATGAGGATTGCATTGACTCTGTATAGTGCTTTGGGCAGAATGGCCATTTTATTTATATTAATTCTGCCTAACCATGAGCAGGGAATGTCTTCCTATCTTCTCAGATCTTCAATTTCTTTCTTCAGTGTTGTATAATTTTCATTGTATGGGTCTTTGTTTCCCTTGTTAGATGAATTCCCAAGTATTCTTTTTGAGGATATTGTGAATGGGATGGATTTCCTGATCTCTTCTTCTGCCCTATTATTGTTAGCACATGGAAAGGCTATTGATTTATGGGTGTTGATTTTTTTTTTCAGAAATTTATCTGTTGAACAATCAAACTTTTAATGAAATACCATAACGTATATATAAATTTTGAAAATTAGATTTACACCCAAGAGTCCCTTATAGCCTGCCACTTTGTTGAATCTGTTTATAAGCTCAAGCAGTTTTCTGGTACAGTTCTTTGGATATTCCAGATCCAAAGGACCAGCAGAAAGCATATTTTGGCTTCCTCTCTTCTTATTCTTATCCCTTTGATTTCCTTCTCCTTCCTGATTGTTCCAACTGGGGTTTTGAGGACCATATTGAATAAAGTGTTGAGAGTGGGCAGTTTGTTTGTTCCCAGGTATAGTGGCAATGATTTTAGTTTTCCTCAATTTAGTATTATAGTAGGGGAGGGTCTGTCATATATGGCCTTCACATTGGTAAGAAAAATTCTTTTGATCCCTATCTTCTCTAAAGTTTTGAGCATAAATGCATGCTGAATTTTATCAAATGCATTTTCTGTATCAATTAAAATGATCATATCATTTTTGTCCCTAATTCTTTTTATGTGATGAGTCACATTTATTGATTTGCATATGTTGAACCAACCTTGCATACCTGGAATGAAGCCCACTTGATCATGCTCAATTATCTTATTGATGAGTTTTTAAATGTGGTTTACTAAAAACTTGTTAAGAATTTTTGCATTGATATTTATCATGGATAGTAGTCTGTAGTTTTCTGTCTTTGATTTCTCTTTTTTTGGGTTTTGGTATCTGAGTTATGGTTGCCTCAATAAAAGTGTTGGGAGAGTTCCCTCCTTTTCAATTTCTTGGAATAGTTTAATAAGGAGAGGTGTTAGTTCCTCCTTATAGGTGTGGTAAAACTCAGCGGGGAGTCCATAAAGTTTTGGGCTTTTCTTCTTTGGAAGGAGAGACTGCCTATTCAACAAATGGTGCTAGACAAACAGGACAGCAATTTGCAGGAAGTCAAAATTAGATCCTTATCTCTCACCTTGTATAAAAATCAAATCAAAATGGATGAAATAACTAGGAATTAAACCAGCTACCATACAACTGCTAGAAGATAAATTAGTACCAATACTCCAGCATATGGGAGTAGGCAAAAACTTTCTCAAGAAGATTCCAGAGCAAAAGAACTAATGTCAGGTATCAATGAGTGAGGTGCCATTATACTGAAAAGCTTTGGCTCAGCTACAGAATTGTTCAAAATTGTCAAGAAAGAACCTACAGAATGAGATTTCTCTGACAGGGAACTAATATCTAAAATTTACAAAGAATTTTAAAAACTTGATATATGTCAAAAATATCAAAAAATCCCATCAATAAATGGGACAAAGAGCTAAACAGGAACTTCTAAGAAGAGGAAATTGAGCAAGCCAATGAATACATAAGAAAGTATTCTAAACCACTAGTAATCAAAGAAATGTGAATCAAAACTACATTAAGATTTTACATCACTCCAGTCAGACTGGCAAAGATGAAGAATACAAACAGTAACAAATGCTGGAGAGGTTGTGGGAGGTAGGAACACTATCACACTGTTGGTAGAACTGCAGACTGGTACAACTGCTCTGGAAAGCAGTGTGGAGAATCCTCAAAAACTTCAGGGTGGATTCACTGTATGACTCTGCTATTCTTCTTCTAGGTATTTTTCCAGAGGAATTAGACTCAGCACATTGGAGCAACACAGCTAATGTTCACAGCAGCTCAATTTACAACAGTTAAATTATGAAATCAACCTAGATGCCCTTTATTGGATGAATGGATCCAAAAGCTTTGGTATATATATATGTGTATACACACACACACACACACACACACACACACACACACACACACAAATGGATTTCTAGTCAACTTTTAAGAACAATGATGTTATGGTCTTTTAGGTAAATGGATGGCAATCAAAATCATGCTGAACAAAATTAGCCAAACACAGATATCAAGGGTCAAATGTTTTCCCTCATTTGTGGAGGCTATAGCAAAACCCACAGTTGTGTGAAAGGTAGTCAAGCTCTTGTACTAGACCCACCAAAGGTGTAGCAACACATAATCTAGGGGAACTATAGATATATAGGGGAGGTCATAAGGAGGGGAGAGACAGGACATGGAGATGGAGAGTGGATATGAAAGGATGTAGGGAGAAAATGAACAATGTAACATACATTTTTCTCCCCACCACAAGAAGCCAAATAATATTTATGCAATCATTTAATTCTGGAAAATTCACAATCTTTTATATATATGCATATATATATAGACCTTTATAACTGTTATAGGAGGAAATATAGAAGAATCAAGAGAATGCAGTGTGGGCAATGTGGAGGTGACCTTGGATTAAAATCAAATGCCTATCATATTGGTACTTTATATGCATTTAGAAAACTAATATATTAAGAAAATGAAAGTAATAGTTAATGTATAGTGGAACATCCAAGTAGTTGAACAGAAATGATTAAAACTGCCTTTTTACCAACTTAAACATAAAAAATTAGAACCCTCTAACTCATTTAAGATTTATAAAAGATAAGCACCAAAACAGAAAATTTTTTTAGAAAGGAAGAACATCCACAGGTGCAGAAAAAAAATTAAAATCATATGATGTAGAACACAGAAAATAGTATTAGAATTCTTAAATCTAGTCTTTGACTTTTTTATTGTCATTTGAAGAATTACAGTGGGAATTATATAGCAGAAGGCAAAGATTAATTTAAGAGATTTTCAATACGAGATTTTTTTTCCCACAGACATGGTCTCAGTAAAGTAATTGAATTAATGAGTTATTTGCACTCTGTTGGTTAAGAAGCAGGACCATATTGTAGAGGCAAAGCAATCCAGCAAGCTCCTTTATTTCCTGAACTCTTAAACCCACACCAGACACACCTAACGCTACCTACCACACTAAGAAAACTGCTTCTCTTCTGGTTTGCTTTACCAGTTACCAAATTTCCTGTTCACGTTGCCAAAATATGTTGACATCTACCTTCAACAGAGTCACATGTTTTTAAGTTTAATCTTCAGGGTCTAACAAAACCTCGAGGTGTTTTGAAATGGTTTCATTAGTAAGAAATAAGAACAAGAAAGAGAAGGAAGGAAATAGTAGATTCTGTACAGCCACTGATGATACCAGAATCACTGAAGAGAACACACAACGTAGCTTCTTGGAGACATAGAGATAACTGCCAAAAGATTTAGATCTGGCCAGTTTGAGAATGGAGCCTTAGCTCATTGCATTTTGAGCAATAAAGATTAAGTGAAATGAAGCATTAAATAGCCAAAATTATAGGATAATATGTCTAGTTCAAATTCTTTCTGTGCTATTTGCTGAGTGGGTGAGGGTGGGCAAGGTTCATCATAAGCACTGAGTTTTATTTTATTCATTTGTCAAAGATTAAAATAGTCTTAAATTCATACGATTATTGTGAAAATTAAAATAAATATGAGAATACTTAAAAGAATGTTTGGGCCATTGAAAAGATTCAGTATACATTAAGTATTATCATTAATTATTATTCTAGTTATTATTATTAACATGCTCTTGTGTGTTGATGGATGGTCATGGCAAGATGAATAGCATATAACCATAATTTAGTAAGATAAAACTGAAATTTTCCTTACTTTCTCTAAGTCAGAAGGAAATAAATCTGTGACATTACCTCAATATCAAAATATATAGATTAGGACTTCTACATTTTCTTTGTAATGTGATAAGAAAACGAGTACACACTGCAAATAAAGCTTAAAGATGATTCCAATATGTTTCAAAATAGAAATGGGTTTCATTTTAAACATGAGAAATTAGTCATCTTAATTAAAATCAGGAACAAAAGAAATATTTTCTTTTTTTTAAATTTTTTTATTTTGAGCAACCTTACAAGATTTTAACACAAAAATATAAAATGTGTATAAAATATGCATATATTCTGGATATTGCAATTATCCCCAGGAGTGCACCCCCAATTGCCCTCCCTTATCCCTCCCTTCCCCTTCCCATTATAACTCTAAAAAAAGTATTAGATTGT
>PVKS010020917.1:0-36033 GCA_004027875.1 Aplodontia rufa | reverse complement strand
CTTTAAAAAAAAAAAAAAGAACCAATATATATATACTTAGTTATCCAGGGCTAATGCCATATTATGGATGCCCAGCTTAGGCTCCCCCTGTTGTTGTTTCCCCCAGAAGAACCCCTGAGTTAAATGGATATCTCATGTAGGACAGAGATCTCCTTCTGAGACGATTCCCCCATATTCCCACCCTCCAGTCTCCTAGGATTTCTTCCTACACCCTCTGCCCCCCCCCTTCTCTACACTATTCTCTGTTTTGGGTTATAATTATGACATAAACATAAGAACCAAGGGAGCATTAAGTTTCCAGGGAGCACCAGTTAACCAGATTAAGTGGCTCAAAGCAATGATAATAGCTCACTTTGCTTTTGGTCAAGTGGAACTCAGCTTAGAATGATCTGAAGCAGGGAAAAGCAGTTATAGATCCATTTGCCAATTGTTAACTGCGGCTGGTATTCTAGGCTCTTAGCTAGTGCCAGGAATGTGGTTAGTGTGAGCTCTTATCTCTTTGTCCTTTGGGGGAAGGCAGATGTTGAGCTACTTACTCTCCAGGTACTGGTCCAGGATGGCTTTCCAGAGGAGCATACCTGAAGGTGGTTGAGGAGCCAAGAGCAGAAGGTGTCAGGGGCAGAGGTAGTTCAGTCAGAAGAGATGTTTTTTGGCCAGGAGATGGGGCTTAGCGGCAGAGCACTTTGCCTAGCATGTTCCATTCCCAGAACCACAAAAAAAGAAAAATTGCTTTTTACAGAAACTTGCAGTCCAGGAACTCTGAGGCACTCCCATTGTGCTGGAACAGAGTAGAGGTAGAGGTGGGGTTGGGAGTGAAGGGCTTGATGTGATGTAAGACCAAAAAGATTTCCTGTCTCATGGAGAAATATGGAAAGTACTGGGGAGCCATTAAGTAGTGCGTGCTTGCTTGCTTTATTTATTTAGTAGCGAGGGACAGAGAGACAATCAGTTTTAGTTTTTCATCTGGTTTTTGTTGCTCCTACACTTAGTTGTGTATATGATGCTGGGGTGCAAAGCCAGGCCTTCGCACATGCCAGGCAAGCACTGTAACCACTGAGCCACCACTCTAGCCCCATATCTACACTTTAGAGGCCATTGTCAGGTAGTAACTGTGTGACTTAGGTCAGTGACCTGCTCTCTGAGTTAGAGAGCTCCCCGTTGCTAGCAGCTTCTGTGGCGGTTTACATGAGTGCTAAAGGAAGAGAGGGGCACCTGGAACAGAACTTATTTTTCCCTCTCGGTTCACGCACTGATGCATTATTGATGCTGCAATGATCCCTCTGGATGTAGAGGTCAGCAGGCTGGCCTTCACCTCACATACCTGGCTCAGATCTGTAAAGCAGGTCTTTATTCCTATTGCTACCTGATGAGGTCCAAGTCCAGACCTAATTACTCAAACTTACTACTCAAAGTTTGGAGTACTTCCTGACTCCAGATTTTGTGGCAGTGTGTTAGACCCAGAGGGACCCTGCCTGCCCCATGGATGTTGGTTGCCTTTTATAAGCTGCTTTAAACTTTATCATGGGTTGTGGGCTTGGGTTCTAGCTCTGGTCTGGCTTTTTGCAGCTTGGTGGCTCTTCTGAATTGGACAGGAGCTTTTGGAACCATTAGGGAGATAGTTGTTGCATTCCCTGTGTATGCGTGAGAGTCCTTTGAACCTCAGAGCTCATACTATCCTCACAATGAATACAGAAGGCTGAGTTTCTAGTAGGATTATCCATGATCATCCCTTCTTTACAGATGATGATAATGACAGCAAGGCTGCCACATTGTCACAAGTCTTGTCTCCTTTTTTAGGCAGTCAGGAAAGTAGAGGGGGTGACCGGTGTCCCTGTCTGTCTGTTCAGGCTCTCACCTGTCTCCCCAACCTATATGGCAGTGCTAGACCCTTGGGGGAGGGTCCATTGCCATCACCTCAGTTTGTGGCAGGGTATTTCCCAGAAGTGTGTGGGTCACGGGGCTGGAGCGGTGGCTCAGCGGTTTCGGCGCTTGCCTGGCAAGTGCGAGGACCCGGGTTCAAACCCCAGCACCACGTACACAACTAAGCGTTGGAGCAACGAAGGCCATGTGAAAAACTAAATATAAAGTTGTTTCTCTCTTTCTCTCACTGTCCTTCTCTCTCTTTTAAAAAAAAAAAATGGGTCAAGCTGAGCACACACTCTTATCTTGGTGGCTCTTGCCATACACCACTTACCTGAGGAAACAACTACAGAGTGGCACATTAGAGTATTGTAGGGAATTTTCAGGCACCCAGGGGCCTTCCTGCCCTAGATACAGGCTCCCTAGCACCATGTAGGTCTTAGCTACAAAGGAGGCACTTCCTCACTTCCTTCTAAGATTACTTTCCTGGAGCCCTCCAACTGAAGCTTAATGGCTCATATCTGCCATCCATACCTCTCAGCTCAAGGGTATGGGGCCTGCAAGGGCCTCATAGTTTGGTGATCCTACCACCCCTACCCAAAGAACCTAGTTTTTTTGTTTGTTTGTTTGTTTTTAAAGAGAGAAGGTCAGTGAGAGAGAGAATCAATTTTTATTGAGTTTTTCCACATGGCTTTCGTTGCTCTGACACTTAGTTGTGTACGTGGGTGCTGGGGTTTGAACCTATGTACTCACACATTCCAGGCAAGCACGCCGTAACCACCGAGCCACTGCTCCAGCCCCAAAAACCTAGTCTTGAAGGAAGCCAGGCTACATGTCTAATTCCTAGACCCTCAGAACTAAAGAAAACCTTAAAACCAGTCATGTTTCTTCTGCCTTTGCTCAGGTGGAGGAACTGAGGCCCAAAGGATAGTAACTAACCTGGTATCTGAGAGGCAGCACCAGAATGGGTTTGTCCTGCTTTGCTGAGCCTGGAACTTTCCAGAGTAGAGGTTGAAACTGGTGTGGCAGCCATTGAGCTGGACCCCTCTGGCCTCTGTGAAGCAAAAGCAAAGGGGCAGAGATAGTTGCCCTGCCTTGACCCCCCCACACACCCCACCTTTTTGGTACCAGGCATTGAACCTAAGGGTGCTTAACCACTGAGCCATATTCCCAGCCCTTTTTTATGTTCTCTTTTGATATAGAGCCCTGCTAAATTGCCCAGGGCTTTGTGAAGTTGGTGAGGCTGTCCCTATCCTCCTGTCTTAGCCTCCCAAGTTGCTGGGATTACAGGCATGTGCTACCACACCTGGTCCCTGCCTGCCCTTTTGGGCCTGAGAGCCCGGTTGGATCCCAGCTGGAAGGAAGGAGCCACCTTTGCCAACCTCAGGAGAGAGACTCCTGTCTGATAGTCTCACCTAGGCCTAAATCTTTTCTCCCATTCTTCTAGGATGTTGCCACCTTTCTGACCCAGTTTGCCCCATCTGTTTATAGTAGGCCAGTCAGTAGAGAGTGACCATGGTGGCTCTGGGAGCTATGGGGACTACATACAGCTTTTGGATTTCCTACCTCTTCTCTTCCAATTGGCATTCTTTGGAGAAATGTCCTTTTCCTATCCTAATGTCAATCCCTGCTTCCTCAGAACTGAGTTACTATTTTGTGTTCAGCAGACTCTAGAAAAGGTACTTTCAGATCCTTCTTACTCCCTACCCAGTCTGTTACCCAGGCCTCTCCTGTCCCTTGTTCTCATTTGCCTGAGGTGCCAGCCTTCTCTGTGCCATGTAAGAAGCCTCAGGGCTTACTAGAGGTTTCCTAGACCAGCTTGCTCCTGGTTTGGCTTTTTTTTTAACCAAGAATTGAGCCCAGGGGTGCTTACCCACTGAGCCACATCCCCAGTCCTTTTTATATTTTATTTAGAGACAGGGTCTTGATAAGTTGCTGAGGCTAGCTTTGAACTCACCTCAGCCTCCTGAACCACTGGGATTACAGGTGTGTGCCACCATGCCCAGTGTGGTCTGGCTTTCTAAAGGAGTCACATCTCTGCCCAGCTTCTCCATACCTGCCCCCCCTTTCTTTTGTACTTGCATGTTTTGCCTTTACTAGTCAGTGTGTTCCTTGAAACTTGCACTCAGTGTTAAGTAGGGACTTTGCCTTCAAAAGCCTCTGGTCTCATTTGGTTAGCGTCCTGGAATGAGCAGAAGCAGCCAGGTGGCTGTGGCAGGACTAAAGCCAAACTCATGATTGTGGAAGGGACCTGGGCTCTCCCCAACCCTGGCTCTGTCACTCAGATGAGAAAGTAGGTTAGTTCTGGTTCCATTTCCCTCCAGCTCCTCCACAGGCCTGGAACACAGACCCTTCCTGTACTGATTATTTCGGGCAGGGATGAAAGCACCTGTTGGAGTGTATAGTGCCCATTGGTGGACCTTAATCTTCTCTCAAGCGGAATGGATGCCTCTGGAAAACTTCTGGGTCCAAATGGAGTGAGGTGGGAATGCCTCATGCAGCTGTGAAAGAGCTCTGGGTTCTTACCCCAGGAATAGCAAAGTCTCCATTCTCTTTTAGGCCTGCAATTGAGAAGGTCAGTCTTTGGAGGTCAGCTGCACCAATCTCTAGTTGAACCATGAGGGTACTGAATCAGAGCAGATTCAGCTGGTCTCCACTTGGCCTGGCAAGAGAGAAAACTGGTCTGATCAAGCCTGTGCCCTCAGAGACCCAGTGGTGATGTGTGTTTTCTTTGCAGGACGAGATTAGATGCACCCCGATTGGAAACCAAGTCACTGAGCAGCTCTGCGTTGCCACCCAGCTATGCTTCAGATCGCCTATCAGGAAACAACAGGGACCCCCCCCTGAAACCCAAGCGGTCTCACCGCAAGGCAGACCCTGATGCAGCCCACAGGTACTCAGCCTGGAATCCTCAGCACAGGCCAGGAAAGCAGCCCCATGACCTGGCTCCAGGTTAGGATGGTGGTAGGCTGATTAGGAGCCCAACCTTTCAAAGCCTTGTCTGGTTTCTCTGGGAGAGTGCAGCGGTGGCATTTCTGTTAAACTCTTTCCGTGATTTCCTTGCTCAGTCCCACAAGCACACAATTGTAGCTTTATACTTAGGTGTTAGCAGGGAATCTTGGCATGTAGAAGTGAACCAAGGGCCTATTTAAGAAGAGTTAGGGTTTCCGAGGGCGTAATGTTTAAGGTGTGAACAGAAGAATGAGGGAGCTATGTAGGAAGGGCATTCTAGGCAAGAACTGTGTGGGCTAATGTTGTGAAGCAGAAAAGAGCTTGGTGGGGCTGGTGAATAGAGAAGGTGGTATTATGGGGCGAGGCAGTAGGGAAAGTTGGGAAATAGAGGTGGACATCAGGGCCATCCAGGCTCTAGAGGCCAGGGTAGGGAAGGCCTCCTCCTGGCCAGCAGACCTAGCATGGCCCTGGGCTCTAGGCTTTGAGCCAGGCAGACCCCATAGGTAACTGGGAGATGTCCCAAAGACAAGGTGTGACTACTGACAGTTAGTGACCAGGAACTACCAGTGCCAGCGCTTTTGCCAGTACTTCAGCCACTGAGCTAGAGGGACATATCCCAAGGACAAGGACTCTTGAGACCAGGCACAGAAGTGGTTAAGGCCAGGCCCCTCCTGCTAGCTTCTTGGGTAATAGCCCTTCCCCCTTTCTTTGCAGGCCACGGATCCTGGAGATGGATAAGGAAGAGAACCGGCGCTCAGTGCTGATGCCCACCCACCGGCGGAGGGGCAGCTTCAGCTCTGAGAACTATTGGCGCAAGTCCTATGAGTCATCAGAGGACTGCTCGGAGGCGGCAGGCAGCCCTGCCCGAAAGGTGAAGATGCGAAGGCACTGAGGCCTACCCACCGCCCTCCTGGGAACTCTGGCTAATCCTCACGTAGCTGCCCCTCCTTTGTTTTGTTTTGAGGGTTTTGTTTTTGTTTTTGATCTATATATTTTCCCCCTTGGTTTGTTAGCCATTAAGGCTGAAAAACAGAATTAGCCAAGACCTGGGTTCTCATGTTCTTGGCTTTCCACCTGGATGGAAAGGTTGTTCGTGTCTGTAGGAGACAGAGGCTCTACTGGCTACTGGAGTAGCCAGTAGAGGTGTGGGGGGCAGCTGTCTTCACATGGGGCTGAGTTAGGCTGGGTTTATTTAAAGCAACAAAATGTTTTGGTTAAAAAATTCTCATTTTTGCTTTAAATGTAAATCTTTGCAGTTTTCTGAACAAAGTTCAGTCTCCTGCCCGTCCCTTTCCTCAGCTGATAGCCACGCTTGATCGAGGTCTCTTGGAGCCTTGCCAGCTCTGTGTGGGGCCTGCTGCTTCACCTCTCACTTGCTGTCCAGGCTGTGAAAGCTCATGCAGACACCCTTTTTTTTCTTCCCTCCGCAGAGTTGTTCAGGTTGGCTGGGGGCTTAAACAGTGCCAGTTCCTGTCATCTCACTGGCCAAGAGGCTAGCACAGTGGTCCTGAGGTCTTTTGCCAAGAGTATGCCTCTTTGCTGGGTCGTTTTTTCAAGCATATGTGTGGGATTATATGGAAAGTTAGACTTGCCATGTTGGGTCAGTTTTAGGAATTATTTCTAGCTAGAGGGACTGGTGTCCTTCCAAGTCTAGCATTTGGGGTATGGGAAATCATTGTGGTGTGTGGTAGGGTTTTTTCTTTTGAGTTTTTATTTTTTTCCTTTGGTCTCTTGGCTTTCCTTTCTCTATTGGCTAGCCTGGGCCTCTTCCCCATGTCATCCCTCTAGGAAGGTGCCTGCCCCCTCTGTCCACCTGCAGCATGCATCCAGGTGAGAGCTCAGGCCTGCAGACTGGGTTGGTGCCTTCTCCGCCTCAGGGGCATGGAAACTGGGGAAGGGGCTTCTAAAAATAATAATAATAAAAGGAAGAAAAAAAAAAGTGAAGTCTTTGGCGCTTTCTACCCACTCAGATCCTGGAAGGCTACAAAGTTTTGCTGATCTAAATTCATTAGGAATATCTTCTTGCCAGCCAGGCCAGGACCTGGGCCTGCCAAAAGCAGAGGCCCTCCTGGCAACTGGACCACCACCACTCCAAGGGGCTTTGTGTATAAAGGCCTAGGCCTGAGGCCTCAGAAATCTGGGGCAGCCACCATCGAGAAGCCCCTCTCAGGGGCCAGAACTCCTTTGCCAGTGTGGATTCCTCAAGTAAAGACTGCGTAACTAAAGCAGCTGCAGTTTTACTATTTTTTTTTTTTACAGCTTTTTTCCCAAAAAAATGATTTGTAGTTGTGTGTGCAGCACTTTGCCCTGATATGTGTGCTCTACAATAAAAACCAAATCTAATATATTTTGAAACAGTTGTCTGATGCTGTCCTAAGAGAAAGTTTGCCTTTGGTGCCTCCTTAATCCCTTTATTTTCTTGAACTTTAAACAGAGGTTGGGGAAGTGGAGACAACCGGTTGTTGACACCAGGCCTCCTGAAGGCTGAATCAGGTGGACTTGCCCTCTGGGTAATCCAAGGAGGATGGCCTTCATAAACTGTGGTATCTGTGTGTACAGGGGCCACACCCTCTCCTTGTGTGTGCTAGTGGAGAGGCTGCATGCCAATGAGCAGGGGGAAGCTAGCTTTTGTAGATGTGCAAGTGGTCTTCCTCAGTTTAAAAAAAAAAAAAAAGAGCTCCCACTGTGCTAGATAAGCCCTCGCTAGAACCCTAGCAGTGAGCAAAACTCTTCTGATCCCTGCATTTAGTTGTTCACAGAGTATGGGAATACATATAGAGTACAGGCTTGAAGCAGCTGTTTTTTGGAGGAGTGAGGGTGGGGCCCAGGCTTGAGATCATCTGAAGCCCTGACTTGACACGGCCTGGCCAACAGCTTCAGTTTGGAGTCTGTCACTCTGTTCAGTGCTCAGAGCCAGTCTTCTCGGCCAAATTCCTTTTGTGGGAACCTGGTCAAGCCACTTAACTTCCCGCTTGAGAGTCTGGAGGGGGCAAGTGGCTGGCCAGGGTTTGGGCTGAAAACTATTGCCAGGGCAAGGAGGAGAAGGGGGCAGGGCCTCTGGTCTTTGCAAGGTGGGCCTGCAAGGGGCAGCATTGAGCTGGACACGGTGGATCCTGGGTGCCCTGGAAGAGGACACATTGGAACTGAGAGGGAAGTGACCTAACCAAACATCATGCAGACTGTGTGGCAAGAGTGGTTCCCCACCCATGCCTGAGCCACTAGCATGGGATAGGGGCTGGGAGGAGCCCTGTCTTATAGCTGTGAGGAAATCAGACCTCAGAGTCAAACCTTCCCCCTCCTACTCATGTGGAAAGAAGCCCTTCATCCTGTAGAACTGACGGACAGAAGGGGTTCTGAACACCACCAGAGTTCCTGGTATCTCTCTGGCTTCAGTTACTACCTGTATAGTGGCCCTATGGCCTCCATTTGTGAAAGGTGATCATCCTGAGCAGGCTCCTCAGAGCCCCACAGCTGACTTGTTGAATCTGTCTCTTCCCTCCACCTCCTTGTGCACTGTGCCAGGTGCTGAGTCCCCCTCAATCCCTGCCCCTGGCCCAGTCTTTCACACAATAATTACTACAGCAGCAGCAGGCATCAGCCCTGTCTAGCTAGTACCCATCCCATTCCTGTAGCCTTGTGTGGAAAGGGAACCTGAGACCCAGAGAGATCAGGGACTGAACCAAGGTCATGTTCATTCATTCAAAAAGTATCTGAGTGACCTAACTCAGTGCTGGGTATACAAGACAGACCTGGAACATGTCACATACATGTACAAGTAAGGGTTTCATAAAATTGTACTTACAGGAAGTGTAGCACATAAATTGTAAATAATACACAGTACTCTATTGTATTCAAGTTGAGTTGTTTCTGACAAAAGGTTTTTGGCTCTTGCTGAATTCTGGCGTTTGTCATTTGCCTACGGTTATAATTCAACCACGATATGAGGGAGATGCATCTTATCTGTGTGTAGTAGTTTTTCTATGGCTGCCAAAACAAATGATCACAAACTTGGTGGCTTAAAACAAATTTAAGGGCTGGCGTGGTGACAGCAGCTGGAGCGTTTGCCTGGCATGTGCGAGGACCCAGGTTCGAACCCCAGCACCACGTGCACAACTAAGCACTGGAGAAACAAAGGCCAGATGGAAAAATAAATTTAATTGATTCTCTTTTACAAACAAACAGAAAAATTTACTCTCACAGTTCTGGAGGTCAGAAATCTGAAATCACTATCCTTGGGCTGAAGTCAAGGTATGGACAGGATCATGTTCCCTCCAGAGGCTCTAGTGGAAAACCTGACCCTTAACTGCTGGTGGCGGGCGGTTAGCATTTCTTCATTTGTACTTGCAACTTGAGGTGCTGCCTCCCTAGTCTACTGCATGCCAGATCTCTCCCAGCCCCTTTCATAAGGGAATCAGTTTTATGTAGTTTTCCATGTGGCTTTCGTTGCTCTGACACTTCATTGTGTACATGGTGCTGGGGTTTGAAACCACATCCTCACGCATGTCAGGCAAGCACCGTAACTGCTGAGCCACCGCTCCAGCCCCCATTAAGGATGCTTTTGGTTAGATAGAAGGACACCCAAATAATCCAAAATAATATCTTTTAACCACATCCACAGACTTTATATTGGGGATGGAACCCAGGTCCTCATGCATGCATTATACCACTGAGCTACGCCCCTGGCCACCCCCACCTTTTTTCATTACTGAGGATTGAAACCATAGCCCTTGTCTTTGTTGTTTGAGACGGGGTCTCCTGAAGTTGCTGAGATAGACCTCAAACTTGCTATGCTATTCTCCTATCTTGGCCTCCCCCGTTGCCCTTTTTCTTCATGCAGTAACATTTACAGGTTCCAGGAGCTGAGCATGGTGGCACATGTCTGTAATCCCAGTGGCTTGAGAAGGCTGACGCAGGAGGATTGCAAGTTTGAGGCCAGCCTGTGCAACTCTGCAAGGCCCTAAGCAACTTGGCAAGACCCTGTCTCAAAGTAAAATATAAAAAAGACTCAGGATGTGGCTCAGTGGCTAATTGCCCCTGAGTTTAATCACTGTTACCAAAACAAAACAAAAACAAATATAGGTTTCAGGGATGAGAACCTGAGCCCTAGAGGCCTCTGTGCTCACTGTATTGTTCTTTTGCCCATAAATTGATGTGTCCTAAAATCTGATATATATGACCTACTGGTTCCTGAAAGAAATGCTTGTTGGATTGAAATTTCTCAATATCAGCACTACTTTTAAGTTTAATCTTAATCATTAATATTTTCTCCATCACTTTTTTTAAGGAGAGGTACAGAGAGAGACAAAATCAGTTTTACTTAGTTTTTCATGCGGCCTTCGTTGCTCCGGCACTTCGTTGTGTATGTGGTGCTGGGGTTCAAACTTGCGTCCTTGCACATGGCAGGCAAGTGCTCCAACTGTTGAGCCACCACTCCAGCCCCTTCTCCAACACTTTCTTAAGTCTAGATCTGTGCTGTCCAATATGGTAGCCACTGAACTCTGAGTACTGAGCACTGAAATGTGGCTAGTTTGAATTAAGATGTGCTTTAAGCGTAAAATACACAAAAGAATTTGAAGTTAGGATGAAAAACAATGTAAAATATATCATTGATAACTTTATATTGATTACATGTTGAAATGATACTATTTTGAACATACTGGGTTAAATAAAATACTATTTAAATTAATTTGACCTGTTTTTTGTTTCTTTTTTGTTTTTTGGTGGTGCTGGGGATGGAACCCAGGGCCTCATGGGCCTCATGCATATTAAGCATGGCACTCTACCACTGAGCTATACTGTCAGCTCCAGGAATTTTAAATTATATATGTGGCTTGTATTTCTGTTGGATGGCACTGGTCTGGAACATCAACAATGAGTCAAGCCTGCTGGGTGTGGTGGGACACACCTGTAATCCCAGCCATTCGATTCACAGGAGGATCAGGAGTTCAAAACCAGCCTCAGCAATGTAGCAAGGCTCTAAGCAACTTAGACTCTGTCTCAAAGTAAAATATAAAAAGGGGCTGGGGTTGTGGCTCAGTGGTTGAGCACCCTTGGGTTCAAACCCTAGTACCAAAAAAATGAAAACCAATGAATCAAGCCTAATTTGTGGTGTTTATGTTTCCATGGTGTAAATAGTCTCATCTTGGCTGATTTCAACATAAGGTCCCTGAACAGAATTGTGCGAGAGCTATGTAGTAGCACGCTATTATATATTGTTTGCACCATACGGACACAATAGATAATAACTAAAGAGTATAGATATTTTTCTATCTGCTTACTGCAAATTTAAGAAAAACAAAGCTGGGTAGTGTGCACATCTATAATCCTTGCAACTTGGGAAACTGAGGCAGAAAATAACAGGTTGGAGACCATCCTGGGCAACTTATTGAGACCCTGTCTCAAAATTAAAAAACAAGGGGCTGGAGCAGTGACTCAGCGGTTCTGGCACTTGCCTGGCATGCACGGGGACGCAGGTTCAAGGTTCAGGTTCATGTTCAAGGACGCAGGTACACCAAGTGCACAATGAAATGTCAGAGCAATGAAAGTCACATGAAGAACTAAAAATTGATTCTCTCTCACTGTCCGTCTCTCTCTTTTAAAAAATAAGTAAAAAGCAATTTCAAAACAAAGCAAAACAAAAGTAAAAGGCTAGGGATGTAGTTCAGTAGTACAATGAATGCCCCTGGGTTCAATTCCCAGTAATGCAAAAATAAAAAAGCTGGGGATCTGGAGTTGGTGGCTCAGCGGTTGGAGAGCTTACCTGGCAAGCACAAGGACCCAGCGTTCAGACCCCAGCACCACATACACAATTAGGTGTTGGAGAAACAATGGCCAGGATGGAAAAATAAAATTGATTTTCTTTCTCTCTCCCTCTGACTTATAAACAAATAAATGAAGCTGGGTGTGGTGGCGCACACCTGTAAGCACAGCAAGTCCAGAGGCTGAGAAGAGGATTTCAAGTTCAAGGCTGGCCTCAGCAATTTAGACCCTGTCTCAATTTTTTTTTTTTAAAGGGGATTGTGAGAGACAGAATCAATTTTTTATTTTGTTTTTCACATGGCTTTTGTTGCTCTGGGACTTCATTGTGTATGTGGTGCTGGTGTTTGAACTCTCGTACTTACACATGCCAGGCAAGCAGCTGTAACCACTGAGCCACCGCTCCAACCCCTCAATTTTTTTTTTGAACCCCAGCACCATGTACACAATGAAAATTCAGCAACAACAACAAAAAAGACTAGGGCTGGAGCGGTGGCTCAGCGGTTATGGCGCTTGCCTGGCAAGCACAAGGACGTGAGTTCGAACCCCAGAACCATGTACACAACCAAGTGTCTGAGGAATGAAAGTCACATGAAAAACTAAATAAAGATTGCTTCTCTCTCTCTCTCTCTCTCTCTATCCCCTCTTTCTTTAAAAAAAAAAGACTAAATAAAATTGATTCTTTCTCTCACTGTCCCTCTCTCTTTAAAATAAATAAATAAATAATGCATAGCACTGGGGGTCAGCTGGAAAGCGCATGCCTAGTGTACATGAGGTCCTGGGTTCAATCCCAAGCACTGCAAATATAATAAATGCATTACAGATAATAGTAAATGTAAAATAGGTAGGAAATGCTTGGTTGAAATATTCTGTAGGGTTTTGTATTCTTTTGCAGAACTAGGAATTAACCTGGGAGTGATCTATCTACTACAAGCCTTTTTAAATTTTTCATTCTGAGGTCTGGATCGGTGGCTCAGCGGTTTTGGTGCTTGCCTGACAAGCACGAGGACCCGGGTTCAAACCCCAGCACCACGTACACAACTAAGTGTTGGAGCAACGAAGGCCATGTGAAAAACTAAAGTTGTTTCTCTCTCTCTCTCTCTCTCACTGTCCCTCTCTCTTTTTTTTTTTTTTAAAGGAGCAAAGGACAGTGAGAGAGAGAGAGAGAATCAGTTTTATTCAGTTTTTGATGTGACTTTCACTACTCCGACACTCTGTTGTGTATGTGGTGCTGGGGTTCGAACCCGCGTCCTTGCGCATGCCAGGCAAGCACTGTAACCGCTGAGCCACGGCTCCAGCCCCTCCCTCTCTCTTTTAAAAAAAAAAAAATTCATTCTGAGATGGCCTCAAACTTGGCAATCCTCTTGCCTTAGCCCCTTGAGTATCTGGGATTATAGGTGTATGCCGTTGTGCCTGGCTCCTTAATCTTCAATAGAATTTTAATTTGATATAATTTACTTTTTTCCCTCCCTACTTACAGAGTGCTGAACTCAGAGCCTGACACTTAACAGAAAATTGGTGTCCCCAGCCCCTAAATTTCAATAATGACTGTTTAACAATTGACTCACAAAAATTCTTTTTTGTGATACTGGGGGTTGAACTCAGGATTGCTATACCATGGAACCACAGCCCAGACTTTTTAATTTATTTTGAGACAGGGTCTTGCTAAATTGCCCAGGCTGGCTTCAAACTTGTGATCTTCCTGTTTCAGCCTCCCGTGTAACTGGGATTACAGGTGTGTGCCACCATGCCTAGCTCAACAAAAATTTGCCAACTGAATCTTGCAAGTGGCTCCAGTATACCACTGGGTTCCCAGTAGAGGCTTCTGAACAGAGAAGGATGTCATGCAGACTTAGGTTCCCTTGGGCTGCTGTGTCAAGGACACTCAATCAATACAAAAGCCACTGCGTTGGCAAGAGACTTAGGTGAGGAATCTGAGGGCTGGGTCCCCAGGTGTGTAAGGTGGAGGAGGGGAGTTAGAGCCTTTGGGCCATGTCAAGGTTGGGGTCCCCCTGCTCCGGAACAGGTGCTCATTGCTGCAATTCCCCCTTGTGCCACAGTGTGGCAGCAAAGCCTGAGTGATGATGCTTTCCGCAGAGGCCAAGGGACAACTGTCTTTTGGTTTAGATGAGGAACCTAGGTTCCTGGAACCTCCCAAATGTTATCCACAGGCAAGAACTCAGGTTCCTCGCTGCTTCTGCGCTGCTTATCAAGGTCCTCAGGCTAGGTGTGAAGGCCCTGAAACCGGACATCAGGTATCTTGGCATAGTGCGGGCAGCAGAGCTCCCAGCCTAGATCTCATAATACCTTTTGTGGCCCCAACTCCTGTGGACACATTATGCCTCTTTGCACACACCAGTGCTCTGCTGGAAGATACCTTTTCTGGTCCCCACCCAGGTTCCTCACAACTGCCCCTGGCTCCCCGCAAGACCACAGGCTTCCTTCAAATAGCTCAGAGTATACTGTGAGGTCACAGCGTCTCCACTTAAGGCTGAAAAGACTGGGACCTAACACCCACTCTTTTCCTTTGCTCATTGTCTCATTTAATTCCTTTTGTTTTTTTTTTTTTTTTTGTACCCAGGGGCGCTTAACCATTGAGGCACATCCCTGGCCCTTTTTATTTTGAGGCAGGGTATTGCTAAGTTGCTTAGGGCCTTGCTAAATTGCTGAGGCTGGCTTTGAACTTGCGATCCTCCTGCCTCAGCCTCCCGAGCCACTAGAATTACAGATGTGTGTCACTGTGCCTGGCTGTCTCATTTAAGACCTCACTTAGGACCAACTGAATTCTGACTCCACTAGTAAGGCAAATTTTTTAACCTCTCTGGCTTCAGTTTATTCCTATATAAAATGGGGACAGGATTAAAGAAACAACTTAAATGTTTGGCACAGACTAAATATTTGGGGCTAATAAATGGTTAGCAATCAATATTATCCCCCATTTTACAGATGAGGCAACTGAGGCCCAGAAAAATGAAGTGGCAGAGGCAGACAGGATTACAACTTGGGGCCACAGCCAGACACAGTGGAGCCTACCTGTAATCCCAGATATTTGGGAAACTGAGGCAGAAGATTGGCAAGTTCAAAGCCTGCCCAGACAACTTAGTAAGACCCTGTCTCAAAATAAAAATTTTAAATAAATAGGGCTCTGGCTATGGTTCGGTGGCAGAACCATAACCTAACATGCTGGAAGCCCTGGGTTACATCTCCAGCACTGTGAAGGGTGGAGGTGGGAAGGAGGCCACAGAAAGGAGTAAAACAGAGCCTTCCTTCCTTCCAACAGGCCTGTGTCAGACTCCAAAGCCAAGTCGCTGGAGACTCAAACCTGACAGTCCCTCCCATGGCAGGTTCCCCAAGTCCCACAGGCCTGTAACCCAGGATCCAGGCTCAGGGCTGGTTTCAGGTCACAAGCCCTGCCCAAGAAGGGGCTTTGTAGCCATGTGTTATCCACCTGCAACTCTGGTCAAGACACATGCATCGCATCTTGCAGTCTATTTCCTCTCTAAAATGAGGACAGGCTGGTCTGTCCCCACATTCTCCCTACCCATCTGACCTTTCTCTTACTGAGGCACAGAACACTTTACCCTCTGGATTAAGGACTGGAATCCATTGCTCCCTCCCTTCTGGGTCTAAGGCATTCACTCCTACCCCAGCTAGTCAGCCCCTCAGCTCCCTTTCTTTCTCATCTTCCTCCTTCCATCTTAGGCCCTGCTCCATCCCCCAAGCTGGATTCTACTCCACAATCATTGGGCCTACCCCCAGGAAGAAGCTGTGTGTGTGGTCTGGGTGGCTCAGGAGGGTTGCTGGCCTGGGCTGGGATCTGAGCCAGCTCCTGGAAGGCAGGCCTGCCTTCTTCAGCCAGTGAAGTATCCACTCCCTCCCCACCCCTGCTCTGCTTCCCTTTGTAACTTCCTCACCTGTCACTCCCTGGGATCACTCCTCCTCCCCTCCCCTCCTAGGGAAGTAACCAAATTACCTTAGTCCAGATCACTTCTCTAGGGGGCTGGAGTGGTGGCTCAGTGGTATAGCCCTTGCCTGGCATGCAAGGAAGGACCCAGGTTCAAACCCCAGCACCACATGCACAACTAAAGGTTGGAAAAATTTAAAAAAACAGATGGTAAACTAAATAAAAGTGGTTCTCTCTATATATTAAAATAATCACTTTTCCACCCTTTGTACACCCCTAATTACCTACTGGTCTACCCTCAGCCTCTCAGCCACACCTCTTACAGATTCAGTTCCTACACTGGAGCATCATTGTTTGTGTATTACTGTGTATGTGCTACTGAGGATGGCACCATCACACATGCTAGGCACGTGTTCCACCACTGAGCCACAACCCCAGCCTGTGCTGCATTTTTTTTTTTTTAAAGAGAGAGGGACAGTGAGAGAGAGACAGGGAAAGAGTTTTTCACATGGCTTTCCTTGCTCTGACGCTTAGTTGTGTACGTGGTGCTGGGGTTTGAACCTGGGTCCTCGTGCTTGCGAGGCAAGCGCGGAAACCACTGAGCCACCGCTCCAGCCCCAAGAAAGAATCAATTTATTTAGTTTTTTTTTTTTTTTTATGTGGTTTTGTTGCTCGGACAATTTGCTGTGTACGTGGTGCTGGGGTTTGAACTCACATACTTGTGCATGCCAGGCAAGCACCGTAACTACTGAGCCACTGCTCCAGCCTGCCTGTGCTGCATTTTGTAGTGAAATAAATATTTCAAAAACATTGAAAAGGACTTAAAATAACAGAAGCTGTACAGTCACCCATGGCTCATACATGTTGTCATATTTGCCTCAGATTTTTTTTTTCTGAGCAGTTCCACTTTGTTGATCAGGCTGGCCTGGAACGCCTGAGCTCAAGCGATTCTCCTGCCTCAACCTCCCGTAGCTGGGACATAGCTAGGCACATGCCATAGCATCTGGCTCAAATTTTTTTTTTTTTTTAAGAAAGGACAGTGAGAGAAAGAATCAGTTTTCTTTAGTTTTTCAGCTCTGACACTCCGCTGTGTACATGGTGCTGTGGTTCAAACCCATGTCCTTGTGTATGCCAGGCAAGTGCCGTAACCACTGAGCCCCTGCTCCAGCTCCTCAGATCTTTTTTGAAGAATCTGCTTTTTTGGGGACTGGCTCAGTGGTTACAGCACTTGCCTGGGATACACAGGACGTGGGTTCTTTAAAAAAAAAAAATCTGTTTTTTTGGGATACCAGATACTTTGGAGGCTGAGGCAGAAGGATCACAGGTTTGATTCTAGTATCAACAATTTATGAAGATCCTGTCTCAAACATAAAAAGGCCTGCTGCCAGGAGCGTTGGTGCATGCCTCTAATTTCAATCGCTCAGGAGGCTGAGGCAAGAAGGATTACAAGTTCAAATGTAGCCTCAGCAATTTAGCCAGGCCCTAAGCAGCTTAGGGAGACCCTATCTCAAAATAAATAAAAAGGGCTGGAGATTGGGGCTCAATGGTTACGGCACTTGCCTGGCATATGCGAGGATGTGGGTTTGAACCCCAGCACCATGTACACAACAGAGTGTCAGAGCAATGAAGACCACATGAAAAACTAAATAAAATTGATTCTCTCTTTCTCTTTCTCTCACTGTCCCTCTCTCTCTTTAAAAAAAAAAATACGAAAAATAAAAAAAGAGCTGGAGATGTGACTCAGTGGTTAAGCACCCCCCCTAGTTCTGTCATTGGTACAAAAAAAAAGGGGGGGTGGGCATGTAGCTCAGGGGTAAAGTGCCCCCGGGTTCTAGTCCCAGTCACAGAAACAAAACAAACAAGACCTACAGACCTCAGGGCTGGGATGTAGCTCATCGTTTGAGGGCTTGTCTAGCATGCCCTGGAGGGCCCTGGGTAGGATCCCTAGCACTGCAACACCAAACCAAACCAGCCTTCAAGGAGATCATTCTCAGGCAAATGAAGACAAAGTCAAACAGACTTCTGGAAACCAGCAGTGGAGGGCATTAGAAAAGGGACTGAGGCTGCCATGTCAGAGGTGGTGCTGGGGTTCAAACCTGCAGCCTTGCGCATGCCAGGCAAGTTCCTTAACCACTGAGTCACTGCTCCAGCCCTCTTTCTTTTTTTCTTGATGCTGAACTGTGGTACTGGGGACTGAACCCATGCGTGCTTACCACTGAGTTACTCCCTAGCCCTTTATTTTTATTTTTATTTTTTAAATAATTTTTTAAGAGAGAAGAACAGGAACAGTGAGTGAGAGAGAGAGACAGAGAGAGAGAGAGAGAGAATCAATTTTTATTGAGTTTTTCACGTGGCTTTTTTTGCTCTGACACTCAGTTGTGTACGTGGGTGCTGGGGTTTGAACCCCTGTACATGCACATGCTGGACAAGCGCCGTAACCGCCAAGCCACCGCACCAGCCCTGCCCTTTTTTATTTAATAAGAAATTGAGTTATTGTACAATCATAAATGCATATAAACAACATGATACGCATATATTCTTAAACCAGTTACCCCCTAGATCCCTCCTTATTCTCCCTCTCTCCACCCTCCCCAATTTGCCCCTTCCCCCATACATATCTATGATTGCCCTAGATTATGTATTCCTACTCCTTTTTAGGGTCTAATTCATGAGTTTGACCACCTTTCACCCAGACCTGGGTTTAGCTCCAGCCTCCACAAATGAGTGAAAACATTCGACCTTTGACTGTCTGAGTTTGGCTAACTTTGCTCAGCATGGTTTCTTCCATGGCCATGCATTTACCTTCAAAGGCTGCAATTTAATTTTTTTCTAATTGCTGAGTAGAGCTCCATGGTATATATGTACCACAGTTTTTGGATCCACTCATCCAGTGAGGGGCATCTGGGTTGGTTCCATAATTTAGCTATTGTAAATTGAGCTGCTGTGAACATAGATTTTGCTGTGTCACTGTAATGTGCTGATTCTAACTCCCCTGGAAAAATATCCAGGAGAGGGATAGCTGGATTGTAGAGTGGGTCCATCCCTAGTTTTTTTGAGGATTCTCCACACTGCTTTCCAGAGTGGCTCTACCAGTCTGCAGTTCTACCAATAGGTCCTAGCCCTGTTTTTACATACATATATTTATTTATTTTCTATACTGGGAACTGAACTCAGGGGCATTTGCCACTGAACCACATGCCCAACCTGTTTTAGTTTTTGACAGGGTCTCGCTAAGTTACTAAGGCTGGCCTCAAACTTTCAATACTCTTTTTAAAGAGAGAGGGACAGTGAGAGAGAGAGAAGGAGAGAAGCAATTTTTATTTAGTTTTCATGTGACTTTCATTTCTTGGACACTTTGTTCTGTACGTGGTGCTGGGGTTTGAACTCGCATACTCGTGCTTGCCGGAACCACTGAGCCACCACTCCAGCCCCAAGCTTTCAATACTCTTGACTCAATCTTCTGAGTCACTGGGATTTACTGTGCATGCCACCATCCTGGCCCAATATTTATTATTTTTTTGATTTGGAGTCTCATTTTGTTGCCTAGGCTGGCCTTGAATTCCTGGGCTCAAAGGATCCTTCTGTTTCAGTCTTCCAAGGAGGTGAGAATACAAGTGTGTGCTACCATGCCTGGGTAGGGCTGCCTTTTTAAACTGAAGTCAGGTTGAGGACGTGTCATTTAAATCGAATTTAAGTCGAAACCAAGAAGGAGTGAGGGGTTGAGGTTAAGTGGAGGCCTGGGGGTAGAATGTTCAAGGCCAGTGCAAAGCCCTTAAGGCAGGAATCACCTGGTATGTTTAATGGCTGAGGCCAGTATGTTCTGGATTGAGAGTTCTAAAAAGAGCTGACTCAGGGGGCTGGTGCAGTTGCTCAGTGATTCTGCACTTGCCTAGCATGCGTGAATACCAGGGTCAAACCCCAGCACCCACGTGCACAGCTAAGTGTCAGAGCAAGGAAAGCCATGTGAAAAACTCAATAAAAACTGATTCTGTCTCTGTCTTTCACTGTCTCTCTCTCTCTCTCTCTCTCTTTTTTTAAAGAGAGAAGGACAGTGAGAGAGATAGAGAGACAGAGAGAATCAATTTTTATTGAGTTTTTCACATGGCTTTTGTTGCTCCGACACTTACCTGTGCACGTGGGTTTGAACCCGTGTACTTGCGCATGCCAGGCAAGTGCCGTAACCGCCAAGCCACCGCTCCAGCCCCATCTTCTCTCTTTAAAAAAAAAAAAAAATCCCTTAAAAAATAAATAAAAATAAAAACAGCTGGCTCACTAGGTAAGACCTTGCCAGGGCTTTGGGTTTTCAAATCACCTCATTTACTACATTTTATAGATGAGAAAACAGGCCCAGAGTGGTTTGGTGGCTCAGCTGAGGTTACCCAGCTTATAAGAGATATCTTGGGATAGGAAGCCAGACCTAGTTCCTACCCCAGAGGTGGGCTGGAGTGCTGGGATGGCCTGAGAGGAAATGCTGATCTGACTGCAGCAAGGGTCAACCATACCTCCCCGTAGACAAGGACACCCTCCCACCTCCGCCAGTCCAAGGCTGGGTGTGGAAGCACCTTAGATGACTGAGGACCTTGTACTCAAGTCCTTGCCTGGGTTCCCCTGAGCCGTGAGCTGGCTTGTCCTAGCCACCAGTCCTGATCCCCTTAGGCTACTGCAGTAATCATAGGCCTAGGCTGCCCCAGGCTCCTGGGGGAAGGGACAAATATTCATGCCCCAGCTTCTCCCTCCTCTGTGTCATCCCTGAACCCTGCCTAACTGTATGGGCAGGTTGGGCCTGCCTGTCCAGGCCTCAGTTTACCATTTGTATCTCAGTATTCCTACGTAACCCTCTCCTTAACCTGATCGGATGGGGCCAAGGTGGGCCTCTGAATCACCTGGGAGAGGCCAGCTTAAAATCCAGATTCTGGGAGCCTGTAGGCATTCACTTTTGGGGGACCTGGAATCTGCACTGTTGACAAGCAGGCGGTTTCCTTTTTATCCCCCAGTACTGGGGATTGAACTGAGGGGTGCTATGCTACTGAACTACATTTCCAGCCCTTTTTATTTATTTTGAAAAAAGGTATCACTAAGTTGCCCAGGCTGGCCTCAAACTTACAATCCTCCAGCCTCGGCCTCCTGAGTCCCTGAGATTACAGGGGCCTGTACCACCATATCTAGTCCAAGTCCCATTTCAAAATGGAGCCCAAGGGGGCTGGAGTGGTGGCTCAGCGCTTACGGCGCTTGCCTGGCATGCACAAGTACGCGAGTTCAAACCCAGCACCACGTACACAACAAAGTCTTAGAGCAATGAAAGCCATGTGAAAAACTAAATAAAAATGGATTCTCTCTCTCTCTGTCTCTTTCACTGTCCCCTTTCTTTAAAAAAAAAAAAAAAAACAAAACGCCAAAGGAAGGGTTGGGACTTGCCTAGGGTAAAAAGGGATCAAACAATTAACAATAACCATGGTAACAACAGTGAACACATACCTGACTGTTCCACCTGCCTGGCATGTTCTAAGCATTTGATAGTATTAATTTATTTAATTGTCACAAAACTTTGAGGTAAGTACTAGGACTAGTAACATTTTTACAGATGGGGAAATTGAGGAAGAGAGCTTCGTTGTGACTTGCTCCAGGTGGCACAGCTTCGAGATGATGGCAATATGAATTAACTTGGGTGGACCAGAAACCAGGCCTCTGAGCTGGGGTAGGTATTGGTCAGAGGGTGTCTCATCCTCTTCAGTCCAGCAGCTCTGCCCAAAAACTAGAGACCCCTTGCCTGCCCATCTGTCTCAGCTTCTTCATTTGTGAAATTGGGATGATATAATTTTCTTCCCTCATGTAACTGTTAAGAGCATTAAATCAATTGAAACCAAGAAAGGCCCCCTCTCCCTATCCCATGGTGCTGAGGATGTAACCCAGGACTCCCAGCATGCTGGGCAAGCCATGTACCACCAAGCCACAGTAGATACTCAGAAACTTGGCTCCAGTTCTAACTTCCCGGATGGCCTGAGCGAGGCTGAGAGTGGGTGGCGGTGGGGGTAGTCAGGTCCCAATCTTGGCAGTAGCCTCAGGGTCGGAGATCTGGCCCACTTCCCTGGACACAGCTGAGGTTGGGACCTGGCCCACCTGCCCCACCTAAAATTCTGGGACCTCTCCCAGCACTGAGCCCGGGGAGGCCTATTCTCAGCCTGGAAGAAAAGGTTATGCCTGGAGGCCATTGTTCAGATGATAAAAGAAGGCTTGGGTGAATGGGAATGGGGGGGGGGGGGGGGGGGGGGGGGGGGGGGGGGGGGGGGGGGGGGGGGGGGGGGGGGGGGAGTTCAGTTTTGTTCCTGGCGGTTCACTCCATAGGGAAGGTCCTTCCTCCGTCTCAGTAAAACCCAAATCCAATCCCATGACAGTCCAGAAAGCCACCTCCTGCCGGGTTCTTGTGTCTTTGCTGTCACTCATAGGCATCCCCAGTGCTTGTGCCCAGGGAGCCCTTTGCATTGGGTCCTGAAGGATGTGTAGGAGTTCCCCAGAGGCTGAGGAAGGAATTCCAGACTGACCGCACAGCCAAGGGAAAAGCATGGCCGTGAGAGGTGATCTGGCACACTGGGGAACAAAGTGGTGTCCCGCGAAAACTTATTAAATATAAACTTGGCAATCATAGGGCTAATGATACAGGATACAGGCTAACATGGGCCAAAGAGTTGTTCCAGTCGGCGCTCACCTAGCTTTCGGGACAGGGTTGTACCAATACGTGAATGTGCACGTCGCCCACTGGTTGAGTAGGGAAAAACTTCCTCTGAGCCCGGGAACAGGGCCAGACCCCGGGAGAACCCCGTCCGGAGCCGCCCACGCCGGAGCCCCAGCTGGCGGACTACAGGTCCCAGAAGGCCTCGCACTACAGCGCATGCGCAAAATCTGTTTCTTCGCGAGCCCGGCCGAGCCCGGGGACCCAATCCTCCCGCATTGTCTGGGCGGCAGGGGCGGAGCGGGCGGCACGGCGGGAGCGCTCATTGGTCGGACGGGACGTCCGTCGCGCCCCGCGCCCACCCCCCCGTGCAGGTCCCGCCCCGCGCGCCCGCGCCCGGGCCGCCTGGCGCCCCGCCCGCGCCTCAGGACCGGCCGGGCTGCGCGGCGCATCCTGCGGGCGGCGGCGGCGGGCGCGGCGCCGGCAGCCGGGCGCAAGATGATGAAGTTTCGGTTCCGGCGGCAGGGCGCCGATCCGCAGCGCGAGAAGCTCAAGCAGGAGCTCTTTGCCTTCAACAAGGTGCTGTGGCTGCCGGGCTGTGGCGGGAGGGGGCGGGTCGGGGGCCTGGGCCGGGGGCCGGGGACCCGAGCCACGTCGGGCCCGTGGGGGGGAAGGTAGCAGGCTGGCGGGCGGGGCGGGGGCCGGGCCGGGCGCCCCTCGGCGGGCCCCGCTCCTCGCCTGCTCCCCTGCTTCGCTCTCGGACTCGCGTGGATCTGGGTCTCGCTGACTTTCGTGCCTGCCTTTCCAGTTCTCCGTGGGCCTCACTGGCCCTGGCCCTCCACGTCTCTGGCCATGTAGGTCTCTGGGTCTCTGTCTCGGTGCCACTCTTTGTATCTCTTGGGGTTCCTGACACTCTGCCTCTGTCTGTGACCGTCGTCCTCAGTCTGTGCCCGTGTGTGTTGGGGGAGGACGCATCTCTGCCACTGTCCCTGTGTATTTCTTCTCTTTCCCTTTATCTGCGCCTGAGTCTTTGCCTGTCTCTCCCTGAGTGTCTCTCTCCATCTCTGTACCTCTCACTCTGCTTCTAATCCTTTTTTTTTTTTTTTTTGGCTCCTGCGTGGCTCTTGGGACGAGCTAGGGTCGGGTTTTGTTTTGCTTTCGCACCCAGGTCAGCGGGAGAGGTGAGGGGTGGAGGCAGAAGTGGGGGGTGGGGCTGGGAAATCCCTTTGGAGCCTCCCCTCCCTTCCCCCACCTCCTGATGTCAGGCCCTGCCCTGCCTTGCCGGGGCGAGCGAGTTCGGGGTGACATGCTGGACTGTGTACCCAACTGCATTTCAAATTGTGGTGCCTTGGTTTTACCGTCTATGAAATGGGACCACTGGCTGTGGACTCTGGCTCTCTGTGCCATATGGGCCATCCTACCTGGCCCATTGCAGGGCTTGGGAGGGAAAGTAGAGGACTGGTCCTTCCTTCTTTCCCCTCTGCACTGCTGAGGTGTAGAGAACCCAACCTGCCTCTTGCTAATTCCTCTTGCGTCTGTCCGTTGTGGGGGTGATTTGTCCTCAGTTTTATCCTAACGCCCTCTGCCTGTTATTTGGAATTTGAATTGTTATCTCCATCACACACTGAGGGAGAAAATTGAGGTTCTGTGAGGAGGTGAGGACTTGCCTGAAGTCATAGAGCAAGCTGGGTCACTTTATTTCCCTTGATTCCCTCCATGGTGGTATTGGCCTTTATTTAGCTTTAGGAGCAGGGTTTTGGAGGGGCTGTTATAATCCTGAGCCAGGCTAGGTACCCTGGGCTGCCTGGAGGAGATTTGTCACCTGGGCAGCTCTGGGATCTTAGGGCTGGCAGTTTTACCTGCTGAGGTCTCAGGTGATGGTGGTGGGACTGCCAAGGACACTCAGAATTAGTGACTGAGAACCTAACCTGTCAGTGATCCAAGAGGAGAGGGAGACTGGTGCTGAGGGGTCCCCAGATCCCATCCCTTCCTGTGCTGGGTTGGCTGTGAGGGTGAGCCTCCTTGAGATTGGGAGAAAAATAGACCTTCCAGGAAGGAGAGCACAGGCATGGGGCTACCTGTCAGCTTCCTCAGCTGGTGAATTGAGGTGTGCAGTAGGAACTGAGACTGGTGGGGTGAGACTTTGAGGCTCAGCTTATTCTTAGCCCTAGGTGTCAGGAGGTGAGATGAGGTCCTATTCTGAGTGGGCAGCAGTGGTGGGAGGGAAGGGATATGATTGCCAAAGAGGGTGATAGGTGATCCCTAAGGGAACATGCCCCAGATTTGTGAGTTTGGGGGAGCTGGTCAGCTTGGATGAACATGGACTTTGGACTCTGGGTCCTGAGTTCAGATCCCAGCCCAGCTCACAAGTTGCTTCATGTGTACTTTATGTCAGTTTAATACTGAACCCTTACTCCTTGCTGTTGGGAACACAGTGGAGACCAAAAGGGACAAACATCTTTTTACTCAGGGTTGGTGTACTTACTCAGAACATGAACGAAAAGTCAAAACAAAAAAGTAAAAAGTACATAGTAGTTCATACCATGACCAGTGCTGTGGGTAAAATAAAGCAGGATGAGGCTGTGGGGAGTGTGGACCAGGATGCTCCTGCAGCCAGGATATTTAGGGAGGCCTCTGGGAGCCGTTGCTTCCTCAGTGATGGGAAGCAGCCTGCCCTGGGGAGCCTATACGGGAGAGGGACAGTAGATGGGAAGATCCTGAGGCAGGAATGAACCTAGTGAACTGGAGGTAAGCAAAAGGGTGTGGCCAGGAATCAGGTTGGGGGGGGATCTTACAGAGAGGATCAAGGTGATGAGGATTTGACTTTGTGGGTGAGTTGGCAACCTCTGGAGGGTCCTGTGCAGAGGAGGAGGGATAAGGAGCTAACTGGTTTTCACAGGCTTCTGGCTTTGTAGGGAACAGACTGTGCGAGTGCTAATCTAGGCAGCGGTGAAGGGGCTTGAGATGGGATGGGGCTGTAGGGTGTGGGAAGGGTGACCTCTGTGTGTGTTGAAGCTGAGTTGATAGTACTCAGGAATGGATTGGACATGGGGTGTGAAGGATAAGATGATAGACGATAGTCTTCTCTTTCTTAAACCAGGAGCCTGGTGGGGCTCTCTTGAGGCTGTGGGGATTTGTGGTACAGATATACGTGCCTGTCTGCTGGATGCTAGACTATAACCTGGGATTGGCTAGACAAGGTTAGGTCTAGCAAGGGCATGCCAGAGGACTCCACAGTCAAATGGACAACTCAGTCCTCAGGTGGGCTCACTGTTTCTACTGCCAGTGGGAAGTGGACTTGGCAGGTATCATGACAGCTGACAGCCAGGCCATAGCTAAGCCAGCTGCCCAGAGGGCTTAGTTCCTGCCTAAGTTGGGGTGGGCTGTGGTTGGGGTGACAGGCAGTCTGGGGATGGGGTATGGGGTTTCTTTTCTTTTCTTTTTTTTTTTTTTAAAGAGAGAGGGACAGTGAGAGAGACAGAGAAAGAGAAAAACAACTTTATTTAGTTTTTCACATGGCCTTAGTTGCTCCAACACTTGGTTGTGTACATGGTGCTGGGGTTTGAACCCGGGTCCTCGTGCCTGCCAGGCAAGCGCCGAAACCGCTGAGCCACCGCTCCAGCCCAAGGGATGGGGTTTCTTATAAATGGGTGTCTTCCTGAGGTGATGGCCCACATTGCACATCCCAGAGTGGTGTTCAGATGGGGCTGGGACCCAGGTGTGCTGGCTCCTTAGGGAGGCCTTCTGAGCCGACCTTAGGTGACAAGTGGAAGCTCTTATTGTGGGAGGAGGCAAATGGAAGGAAACACAGCCTGGCCAAAGGAAGGAACTTGTGCAGGAGTCTGATGGATGGGGAAGGGGCTGCATTGTGCTGGGACTGACCCAACAAGGAGCTGAGGGCAAGGTGGGTAGCAGTGACATTAACACTGGACAGTACACAAGTTGCCTTAAAGTGCTCACTAGCACTCATGGGGCTGGGACTCATGTTGCCTGGCTATTTCCAGGTGGGGAAATGGGATTGGTCTCCCTGTGTTTGGAGGGAGGGAGAAACCTTTGCCTAGATGTCCTGGGTGTGACCTTGATCTCTGACCGCCATGTAGGATCTGTGTTTGGGAGTGCTGTGGGCTTCACATGGGAACCCTGGAAGTACAGTTCCTCACTGGCTTTAGTTTGTGCTTCTAAGGGGGTGCAGAACCCCCATGGAGCTGGTGAGATCCTCTTTTAATGCCTGTGCCTCTGAGCCTCGTTCTCTGTTGCTACGATCTTATACACAGTGGGTCAGCATGGGCATTGAGGGGAACGGGGCTTGGCAAGCAGAGGGCCTGTGTGTGCCACACAGATAATAGGGTCATGGTAGAGCCAGGGGCTCAGCTGCTTCTCTGGACTGGAGGCACAGAGAGCAGGAGGTCCTGGCTCTTGACACCCCCATGTAGGAGCAGCAGAGGCTGGAAGCTGCCTTGGGCTGAGCTTTAGGGTGTGTACACCCCTAGCAGCCCACTTCTTCCCTACAGACTGTGGAGCATGGCTTCCCCAACCAGCCCAGTGCTCTGGCCTTTGACCCTGAACTTCGCATTATGGCAATTGGCACCAGGTCTGGAGCTGTCAAGATGTATCCTTTGCAACTTTGGCGTTCAGGGCCTGTTCAGGACCACCTGCATGCATTTCCCTGTAACTGGGGTTCCAGCCTTGGCCCTGGTGGGTGCTGGGAACTTGGGGAAGGTTGACGCTATCTGTGTGCCTGATAGGCCTGGGACAACTCTTCTTGGAGACGATGAGGTCCTTTTGCTGGGAGACTGGGTAAGTGGGGGTGGGGGGATCAGTTTGCAGTGGCCACAGCTGTCCCTTGCTGCTTTTCAGCCAGCCAGTTTCCTAGGCGACCCTGCCATCATCCCAGCAACTGTGACTGGGAGGCCAGGCCAGGGGGCTGGGCCATGATACCCGCTGAAGGTGGTGGGTTGGCTAGGGGGCCTGGTGAGTGGGTGCACACACGTTTGAATTTGAAGATGTGTGTTCAGCCAACGGGGCAGGGGCAGTGCCAGGCTGGGCATGGTGAGCCCAGCACGGCCCCCACCTGGATCCTGGCGGGCGCACAATGGGCCATGTGAGCCACACAAAGCCAGCATTTTCCCTGCGGGCTGGGGGTGGGGGTAGCGGCAGGCAGCTGACTGCCATCTTGCCTGCTTGTAGAATCTCACCTCTGCTGCTCTTCGGGAAACTGAGGTGCAGAGTCTGGCCAGCGGCTGCTTGGTGAGGATACCAATGCTTGTCCCTCTCTACGTGGTCTCAGTACCCTGATTGTAGACACTGGTTGTCAGAAAATAAGTCAATGCCTAGAAGGGGGAGGGTGGGAGGTGGGGCCTTCTCCCCCTGAGGCTGGGAGCACTGGCCGAGCAGGTCGGTGTCTGGGCCTTTGTGAGCTTCTTGCCCGCTCCACGGCATATGGCTGGGCTGAGATGTCCCATTCTCTCCTTCTGCCCCCACCTCTTGTGGGCCTGTGTCACTTCTGTATGTGAGCCCCTGCGGTTTCTTTCTCCATGTCACGAGGCCCAGCTCTCATAGTGCCTGTATGGGCTTCACTGTTAGTGCTGGAGCTGTCCCTCCTGTGGTGGGTCTCTTCTGCACTGGCTCTTCATGGTCACAGTGAAGCTGAAATACAGATGAAGACACTGAGCCACAGAGAGGAGGCCAGCCCAGCGTCCCCCTTTGCTTCCTTCCTTCCATGTCCCCTGGGGGAACCAGGAAACTGAGGCTGGCAAGGGCCAACTCAGGTCTTACCAGCTGCCCCTCCCCCTGTAAGGCAGTCTCCATCTCCTTGGAGACCCTGCTTCCAGCCCAACTGCTCCTGCCTCCTCTTTTGTCCTCTCCTCTGTCCCAGCCAGGCCCCCGCAGGGAATCCCAACTCCCGGCTCCAGGCAACACAACGGCTCCTGTTTTGTCACTGGGGCAACGGTGCTGACCCCCTCCCTAAACCCTTTTTCCTGAGCCCCCTTAGGCTTTACCATCAACCCTGGAGTTGCTGGGACTCTGGACACTGATACAGGATACCCCAAGCAGTTCACCTGCCTTCTCCAAGTCTCTGTGTGCTCATCTGTAAAGTGGGCAGGCTGGGGTCTCAGCTTCTGTGCAGTGGGGGCTGTTGGCCACCTGTCCTGGAGGGAAGTTGTTTTCTTTGCCCAGGGCTGGAATTGGGCATGAAGCTGTGGTAAGAGGCAGCCTGGACTCTTCTCTGCCCTGGGCTTCCCTGTGCGCTGGCCTTGTATTCTGGCCTGCCTGATCCCAACCTGCTAGGCACCCAGCCCTCACAGACACACACGGATGCTCACTGTTGAAACGAAGCGTGCCATGTGAGTTTTTATTCTCACTTGATTTGCAGCTGCCTTGGGATTCACTAGCCCATTTTTACAGATGAGGTGAAAACCCTAAAGCAGCAGCACCGACTTGCAGCAGGGAGCCTGTACTCTGAGCCTGGGAGAACGCTGGGGGTGCAGGACTGGAGCTTCTTCTGGGAGGGGAAACCAACTGAGTCTTGGAACCCTGGATGGGTGGGTCTGGGGCAACACCCATGAAAACTGTCCTGGGGAAGAAGGCTTGTGTACAAGGTTTCCTGGCCTGTGCCTGCATGATTCTGTCCTTGATCAGTCACCCTCAGCTATGGTGCACCTGGTGTGGAATTCACGGGCCTGCACCGGGACGCGGCCACTGTTACTCAGATGCACTTCCTGCCTGGCCAGGTGAACTTCTGCTCCCTATCAGCCAGCTCCTTGTGGTCCCCATGTCCTCCCATCCCTCCAGGCCAGCCCAGTTTTGGTTTCTGCTTACCTGCCAGGGCCGCCTCCTGACCCTACTAGATGACAGCAGCCTACATCTCTGGGAGATCGTCCATCATAATGGCTGTGCCCACCTGGAGGAAACACTCAGTTTCCAGCTGCCCATCCGTTCTGGCTTCGATGGTGCCAGGTAATGGAGGACTTAACTGGGGCCAGCTGCTGGGCAGGGTGAAATCCTGGCAAGGCCTGGGAACTGACTGTGCCAAGGTGGAGAGATGGGCAGCTGCCAGTAGGGTTGTTCTTTGGGTGGGGGGCACTTTTGACCCTGGTCCCAGTAGGACCCTGCTTGGCTGAGGTGTGCTTTGGACTTCTTGAATTAGATGGGAACTGCTGGCTGAGTTTGAGGTAAGAAGGCAGGTTCCATTCTACCGACTGGGAACTTTTAGTGGCTATGAACTCTAGAAGATAATGTATGTTTTATGCCAAATTTCATGGGCCTGTGGCATGGCACTCTACTCCCTGCAGTGATGAGGGTGTTTGGGGGCTTGGAGCAGGGTTTCAATCAAGCCCAGGTTCCCTGGCCCAGTGGAATGGGCAATTGTACGCACAGATGAATAGGTGGGTTTGGGGGCAAGAGGGTCCCACAGGCTGTACTGGTAAGGTGCTGGAAGATGCCCCAGGTGTAACACAGTAGGCCTGACCCTCACCCTTTTGAGCCCTGCCTGCAGTGACTGGAGTGGAATAGTCCTAGCCCAGGGGCGGCTTCCTGGTCTGTCCTAGCCTCTGCAGGTAAGGGCCAGCTGGGTGTTCCTGCAGTCAGGAGGCATCCAAAGGGCTGGTGGTAGATTCCTGGGTGGGGATCAAGGAGGTTGTATCTGTCCTGGTCCTCGCTGGGGTGATTCCCCAGGATCTGCCTTTGCTGCCTGGTGGTGGGAGGAGCCAGGAGTCCTCCAAGACTTGGGAACCTATTTTTGTCTTTCTTCCTGTGGCCATCCTAATGAATAATTGAGTAGGCTAATAACACCGCAGTGTCACCTCCCCATGGCGCCATTCTGCTCTGTAAGTAGGCCCCTGTTAGTACAGAGGGGCCAGGAAGGACCTGGCAGTAAGTCCCAGCCCTCTCCACATCCTCTTCAGCAGGTAGTTGGGCTCACACCTCACTCCCCTACCCTCATCCCCTACAGCACTCCATCCAGCCTCACCCGTATCACAGTGGTTCTGCTGGCAACTGCTGGTGACATGGCAGCTCTAGGCACTGAGGGCGGCAGCGTCTACTTCCTAGATATCACCACCCTGGCATTGCTTGAGGAGCAGACCCTCAGCCCAGATGAGGTTCTGCGCAGGTGAGCCACAGGCAGGCTGCCCAGCACCCACTCTAACCAGGAAGTTCTCCCAATTCATTCGGGCTCCCTCTACAGTGTGCCAGACGACTACCGCTGTGGAAAGGCTTTGGGCCCTGTGGAGTCACTCCAGGGACACCTGCGAGACCCCACCAAGATTCTCATTGGCTATAGCCGGGGCCTGCTGGTCATCTGGAACCAGGCTGCACAGTGTGTGGACCATGTCTTCCTAGGGAACCAGGTAGGTGGGTGATGCTGGCACCCCATTAATCCATACCTGTACACATGCACGTAGGCTCATGCCTGTCCATCTCCATCTGCAGCAGCTGGAGAGCCTGTGCTGGGGGCGTGACAGTGGCACCATCATCAGTTCGCACAGTGATGGCAGCTATGCCATCTGGCCCATGGACACTGGCAGCTCCCCCACGCTAAAGCCCTCTATATCTACCATACCCTATGGTAAGTGTTTGGGAGGTCTGAGCCAGAGAATGGTGGCTAGACAGCCACCTGGCCTTGGTAATGGGCAGTGACCAGCTAGAACTGCAAAGGGAGACCCCCTGGGGGAAGGATTGGGGTGATACTGCTTTCTCCTGGGAAGAGGTAGGAGGCAGCTTCAAGGTAGACCAAGAATGGGAGGTCTGACACTGTCTCACCTCCCCAGGCCCCTTTCCCTGCAAGGCCATTAACAAGATTCTGTGGCGGAACTGTGAATCGGGGTAGGTTGAGGGAGGTTTGGGGGTTGTGCCTGGATTGGGGGCTGGAAGGGTAGGCTCTGGGCTCACAGGTGAAGCCCTTGCTGGGGGGTCCCTAATTCATACAGCCCCTCCTTGCAGGGGCCACTTTATCATCTTCAGTGGTGGTATGCCCCGCGCCAGCTATGGTGACCGCCACTGTGTGAGTGTGCAGCGAGCTGAGACCCTGGTGACTTTGGACTTCACCTCCCGCATCATTGACTTCTTCACAGTGCACAGTACACGGCCTGAGGATGGTGTGTGCCCTACCTTTCCCCATCCCAACAAAGGCCGCCTGTGGCTGAGCTCACCCTGCCCCATCCCACAGAATTCGACGACCCACAGGCTCTGGCTGTGCTGCTGGAAGAGGAACTGGTGGTGCTTGACCTGCAGACACCTGGCTGGCCATCTGTGCCTGCCCCCTACCTGGCCCCACTGCACTCATCTGCCATCACCTGTTCTGCCCATGTTGCCAACGTCCCTGCTAAGCTTTGGGCCCGCATTGTGAGTGCCGGCGAGCAGCAGAGCCCCCAGCCTGCCTCTAGTGCCTTGGTGAGTACCCAGGTGTCTTGTGGGATGAGGTCTTATGGAGGGAGTGTGTTCCTCTTGGGGGAGGGCCAGGCCCAGGCTTGGAGGTGAGAATGTCGGGGGAACACTGATTTCCATGCCTGGGGTGTATGGGAGGAGATTGGTCTTACCCTTGTGATCACATCTCCACCATCCTTCCCTAGAGCTGGCCCATCACTGGTGGCCGGAACCTGGCCCAGGAGCCATCACAGCGAGGGCTGCTGCTGACCGGGTAGGTACTAGAGAGTGCTTTGAGCAAAATCCTGCACCCACCAGGCGTGGCATGACCCTTACCCATCCCAAACCCTGTGGGCACTGAGGTGCTAGGTGACAGTCCTGGCTGTAGTGACCAAGGTTGTTCCCCTCTCCCAGGATGAATTGAATGAAGCCTCCCTAGATCCTGGCTCAGGGCCCCACCCTGCTCTGCCCTTGGCCTGGAACCAACAAACCCCAGGGCTCCACCCACCCAGCCTGCCTGCCCTGGGACCGGAAAATCTGGGCTGCTCCACGCCAAGCTGCCCAAGGCAGGTGCTGGAGAGCCCGACCTGGGCCTGGCGGGCACTGACGTGCCTGGTGACTCAGGCCTTACTTCCTGTCCTGCCCCTCCCTCCTGCGTTTGCTGGGAGCCTCTGGCCTCTGACAACTAGCCCTCCCTTGCTTGAGAATTTCTTGTGGCTTTCAGAGTTCCAGGTGGGAGTCCTGCCTGAATACACCTTCTCATGCCCTGGCTCTGGGCTCCTGCCACCACCTACAGCCCCTCCCTTGGTCTCTGCAGCCATACCTTGAAGCTGTGCCCTAGATTTGTCTGCTTTTCCCCACCCTCTCCCTGCTTCCTCCTTGCCTCCCGAGTCTTTTTGCTGTTGTGCTCATGTGGCCACCTTGGGCCTCAGCTGGTCCCTCCTGGGATTTCTGTACTCTGCACCTTCTCCTGATTACTGCACCCTCTCTGATTGCTAGGTGACCACAGTGGGAGAGAATTGCTCTTGTTTTCTATTCTTTTCTCCCTCTGCCACTTCCTGGTCTTCATCGTGATTGTTGCCATACCTTCCTACCCTGTTTGAAGGGCTCAGATAGAAGTAGCCTGGCATGTGTACCAAGCACATATTTGCCTTACATGGTAGAAGCTCAGTGTGTGTTGTGTGTTTTCAGCCAGCTTTTGACATATGCAGTGCTGCCCAGTGAGTAGCCATTAGAGTAATGGAAGAAGGAGTACGTGGGCCTCCCAGAGATGGTCCTGACATCCACTTTCCCTTTAGCCATGAGGATGGCACTGTGCGGTTCTGGGATGCATCTGGTGTAGCTCTGAGGCCACTCTACAAGTTGAGCACAGCTGGCCTCTTTCAGACGGACTGTGAACATGCTGACAGCCTGGCCCAGGCCACTGAGGACGACTGGCCACCCTTCCGCAAGGTGAGACCCCCTCCCCTCGCAGAGCCTGTCCTGGCTCTGCCTGGTGTCGTCATTGCATCCTGTCCCCTCAGGTGGGCTGCTTTGACCCCTACAGTGATGATCCCCGACTTGGTGTGCAGAAGATTGCGCTCTGCAAGTACACAGCCCAGATGGTGGTGGCTGGCACTGCAGGCCAGGTAAGGCTGTATGTCCCTGGGTTGGGGATGACTGGAGCTTCCTGAAAGAGGTGGGCCTGAAAAGAAGAGTCTGGAGAAGGGGTAAAGGGTGGGAAAGGGGCTTTAGCTGGGGCTGGCTGGAGTGAGGACAGGTAGGAAGTAGGGTCTGTCACTGGTAGGGAAACCATAAAGGGTTGGGTCCAGGGGCAGGAGTGTGAGTGTCAGATCAGCTCTGGGAGAGCAAGGACCAGTGGGTCTCAGGCGTGCCGTGCTTCAGGCACTTACACAGTATACATGAGGTGCTCAGTATGTGCTTATTGTCATGAGAGACAGAGACTCCAGGAGGGGAGGGCACTTCATTCTAGGAGGAAGGCCAGTGGGACTTGGTCACTGCCAGGTCCTTGGTACTTGCATAGTATATAGAAGGTACGTAAAGGGTTGGAGCAGTGGCTTGGTTATCGCATTTGCCCGGCATGCATGAGGATGCAGGTTCAAACCCTAGTACCACATACACAATGGAGTGTCAGAGCAACGAAAGCCATGTGAAAAACTAAATAGAATTGATTCTCTCTTTCTCTTACAGTCCCTTTTTTAAAAAATAAAAAAGGTACTTAAATGTGTGTTTATTGCTCAAGTAAGATTGAGCCCTCTATTCCAGGAGGGCAGGTAGCAGCTGGTCTTGGTGTCCACTGTGTTCCTTGGTGCTCAGCAAGGCTTGGTATAGAGGAGGCAGTCAAAGAGTACTTACCCCTGACAGTGGCTGGGTTGTCTCTGAGTCTGCAGGCTGGAGTGGGGCCCAGGGGCACCCCTTCTCTGTGCTGATCACTCTCTGCCCTGGCTGGGGCTCAGGTGCTGGTGCTGGAGCTCAGTGATGTGCCGGCAGAGCAGGCGGTCAGTGTGGCCAGCGTGGACCTCCTCCAGGACCGAGAAGGCTTCACATGGAAGGGCCATGAGCGGCTAAGCCCACGTACAGGGCCACTGCCTTGGCCTTCTGGCTTCCAGCCCCGTGTGCTAGTGCAGTGCCTGCCACCCGCTGCTGTCACTGCTGTCACGCTGCATGCCGAGTGGAACCTTGTGGCCTTTGGCACCAGTCATGGTTTTGGCCTCTTTGACTACCAGCGCAAGAGCCCAGTGCTGGCCAGGTGTGTGGGGAGGGGTGGGCAGGTGGGCTGCTGGAATCACTGTGGGGATCTGGACCTCAGTTTCCCTTTCTGAAGTTTGATGTGGCAGAGGCAGACTGATTTTAAAAGTCCTTGTAACCTCTGTGGCCCTGTAAGAAATTACTTGGTAGCTTCAAGGGATACTGTTAAGCACTACCAGCTGCTGGGACCACAGGGCATTGCCAGAGGGACTTTGACTCCCTGAACTGGGGTCTGTCTGCATGACGGGCCTGCCTGCCCCCAGGTGCACCCTTCACCCCAATGACTCCCTGGCCATGGAGGGGCCACTGTCCCGGGTGAAGTCCCTCAAGAAGTCACTGCGCCAGTCTTTCCGGCGTATCCGCAAGAGCCGTGTCTCAGGCAAGAAGCGTGTTGCTAATGCCAACAGCAAGGTGAGTTGCGGGGGCTGCCCAGGAGCTGTGCTCTGGCCTGGAACCCTAGGGTTTGTGCACCTTACTATGCTCCTTCTTCAGTCTCCTGGATAGGTCGGGTGGGCTAGGTGGTGGTGGATGGATAATGATTCATATTGGGCAGGAAGAATGGGAGTAGCTGGGGCTCAAGGCTGCCGTGTTCAGGAGTCCCTGCTCCTTCTAGTTGCAGGAGGCCAATGCACAGCTGGCAGAACAGGCCTGTCCCCATGATGTTGAGATGACGCCCGTACAGCGCCGCATCGAGCCCCGCTCTGCAGATGATTCCCTTTCGGGTGTCGTGCGCTGTCTCTACTTTGCTGACACATTCCTTCGAGATGGTGAGGCTGGGGCAGGAACAGGGATTGTAGAGGCTAGCCTTGGTGGTTCTTCTAGGAAATGGGTAGGGGAAGTAGTGAGATCATGCCTTCCAGGACATTTCAAGTATTACTGAACATCTGCCTTGCTGGGCTGCGCTGGTGATGGGAACACCCTGGCTTACTCATATAGCTCCCTCTTCTCTCCTACCAACTGGGGATGATGGTGAGGTATTGCTAGTCAGCCAGACAGACCCTGCAGACCTGACCAAGAAGAGGGCAGTCAGTGCCTCTAATCCTAGTGACTCAGGAAGCTGAGCCGGGAGGATTGCAAGTTGGAGACCAGCCTGGGTAACTTAGTGAGACCCTGTCTCAACATGTAAAAAAGGACTGGGGACACAGCTCAGTGGTGGAGTTCCCTGTGTACAATCCTCTGTATTGAAGGTGTGTGTGGGGGAAACAAGGGAGTGCAAGGTTTGAGATTCACAGTGAGGGGCAGGCTGGTGCAAAGGCCCTGTGACTGTGGGTAGGAGCCACAGATCCATGTGGCTGGGGTGAGTGAGTGAGGGCAGAGAAGGGCCAGGCTAAGATAGATCTGTGCTGGCCACCATGCCGTTGTGCTGAGGGCCTCGCTTTGACTGGGTGGCTTGGAGCCCCTGTAAGGTCCTGGGTATATTGATTTATTCCTTTTTACATTGTATAATGGTAAATTTCAAACACAGAAACAGTTGTGTAGTCATCCCATGCCCCTCACCCTCCAGTGCAGGTGTCTGCTGTTTTGTGCCTGCCCCACAATATTTTTTTTTTCAAAGAAAGTGGGAGAGAGGTGGGGGGAGAGTCAACTTTATTGTTTTTCATCTGGCCTTTGTTTCTCTAACACTTAGTTGTGTATGTGGTGCTGGGGTTCGAACCCAGGTCCTTGTGCATGCCAGGCAAGCACTCCAACCTTTGAGCCACTGCTCCAGCTCCTTGCTGAAGTATTTTATTTATTTTATTTTTTACATTATTTTATTACTTTTATTGTTTTTTTTTTTTTTTTA
>PVKS010020916.1:0-36044 GCA_004027875.1 Aplodontia rufa | reverse complement strand
CTTTCTCCATTTCTTTTGGAATCCCATTGTGTTGAGGGTACATATGAAAGTGAGTGCTGGTGCTTTTGAATTTTTCCCAAAGATCTCTAAGACTCTTAATTTTTTCTTCATTATTTTTTTCTTTCTGGATATCAGACTTGATAATATTAACTATCATTTCTTCAAGATTATTTCTTCTACTTGCTGAAGTATGATTTTGAATGCTTACAGTGCACTATTTATTTTACTTAGAAATTACTTTAATTATACAATTTCTATTTAGTTTTTATTTTAAAGAAATTGTCCCTTTATTGGTGTTCTTCCTTTCTTCAGACATTTCTTTTATATTTTTCATTAATGCTTTAAATATACCTTTTATTCATATTTAAAATATTTGATTTAACATCTTTTCAAAATATGTCCATCAAGGACTTTTGAGTGACATTTCCATTGACACTTTCCCCCTGCATATTGGTCATGCACTCATGTTTATTTGCATGTATCATGATTTTTGTTTAAAACTGAACCTTATAAATAATATGATCTGTTGATTCTAGAAATGAGATGTACCTTACTCTTTAATCACCTGAGAAGCCTAATAATACTTATTCTGGAAAATGCCCAATTATATATATATATATATACATATATATATATATAGAGAGAGAGAGAGAGAGAGAGAGAGAAAGAGCCATCTATATCTGCTATAGGGAGGAAATATAAAGTCAAGAGACTGGGATGTCATTAATATGGGTGTGATAGTGTAATTCTGGATTAGGATCAGGACATATCATATTGTTACTACATAGGCATTTGTGATTGTACAACAACACAACTGCTCAATAAAAAGTAAAATAAAAATAATTTAAAAATATAATTTATTCTTTATTTTTTTGTTTCCACTGAAGCTTCTGCTCAGTCATCCTAACCTTCAACTTATGATCTAACAAAGATTTTTTTAGATGCCGGGAACCATTGCATTTCCTATTTACTGCAGGCCCAGAAGTCCTGTTCCTACATGCATTTGCCACTCAGCCATTGAATTGCCAAGTTTCCCTCAGCCTTAATTCCAGCTTGCAGCAGCCTCCAGAATTGAGGACTTCTCTCCTGTTTTCTGAGCACATGTAGAGCCTAATACTACAGTCCCACATTCAAGCTGCCTTGTAGACTTCGCGAACACATTATGGTTTTTCATAGCCCCCTATGGAATTCTTATCATTGTTTTCCTAATTTTTAGTTATATTATTTGTCCCAAGTCTTTCCCCCTGCTTGGGGCCACCGTGTTATTTATAGTTGCCTCTGATTGTTTCAAACAAATGCCCAGTGGAAAAGGCTCTTTGCACTGGGTGAGTCGTCAGTCAAGTCAGAAAAAAAGCAGCTCTTCCAAAAGGCATTGGAAGATGACTCCAAAAACATCTTTTCTCTTGAAATGGAGCTTTGCACCCAGTTTCACCCCCTCCTGTAGGTATCAGAGCATTGATCTTCCCTGGAGCTGCCCTGCAGATTTTAAGGCTACACTGGAACTGGGACAAGGACATGGAAACAGGAACAGCTAAAATGCTTGAGTCTACTTTTATTACTGAGATTCAGTGACTTTTCTTTCTGGTTAATACCTTGAATTGCTACAAGACTTGGGTTGATTTCCAGTGCTCTGAAACACTGACTAGGACAGCTTTGTATAGCATTCTTGTTTTATAATGAAGAGGACAATTTGGGAAGTTCTTTTATCACCACTTTCACTAAAGTCCAGCTCCACAGCATACTGTATTGTATGCCATAAATCTCAATGAATGTCTTTTAAATCTCCAGTGAATGTAAGTTAAATAAACAACATAAAAAATTCATAACAGAGAGGATGATTATTTCCACAATCTGCTGAATTTCTCTATCAAGTAGCCAAGAAACATGTTTTGCAAACGGGTAAGCATCTGTCATAGATAGGTACTTCCTCTAAAAAAATAAATACACCTCATCAGTTTATCATCAGTTAATTTATCTCAAAGGAAAACGACATTAAAAATAGCAATGAGAGAATGCTTTAATCTGTCAACCCAGCTGTTTTTTGCTAATTCATTTATTCATTTATTCTGCCACAGAAGCTAAGCATGCGAGGCATAATTTCTCAAAAGACACTAACCCATATATATCTCATATTCTGTTGAAGAATACATGTGCATAAATATTTAATTATACTTTAGTTATAATAAGTAGATACATATACAACTTGCTAAGGGCACAGAGAAGAGAGTGTGGGCACATATGTTCCAGGTTGGGAGAAATGTTCCCTGGTGACTATGTCATTCAGGTGAAATGAGGAATCAGGACTTCTGCACACGGAAAGAGGAACTTGGCCATGGACAACATTTCATACTTTGTCATGAATTGAGAAGTGTCATTCAAATTATACTCCTCATAAATATTATTTAAATCATCCAAACCAAATATCTAGCTTCTATTTAAAGAAAGATACAGAAATAAAGAGTTCACAAAGACCAACTACATCATCAGCACTGTCCCTCATACATTTTGGTCATATCCCTTCCAGTCGTAACCAGTATTTCACATGGTTGTAGGGCTGACATCTGCTCCATCTTGTTCAATGTCCATGCATGTCCATGTCCCCTTGAGATTATAGCATCAATCTCCGTTGCAATGGTTGAGCATGGTGCCCTGTATGCAATTGGTGCACACCAAGTGTTGATGACAGAAAGGAAAGCTGTGGGACAACTCCATCAAACCCCACGTAAGAGTCTGAATTGTATTAAAAAAGCATTCAGTTTGTAATGAGTTTTGTCAATAAACTCATGCACTTGTCTTAGCAGTCTCAATTCTAATCATAGCTAAGGTTATTCAGGAGATGATGGATCATTATCAACAGTGAATTACAATCAGTGTCTATCCTTGAAGTAAGTACCTGGGACACTTCTATTTTTTCTTTATATAACTCTTTTTACTTTATAATTTTTATAGTCCAGTCTTCTTTAAAAAAAAAAAGAGAGGGATAGTGAGAGCAAAACAGAATCAAATTTTTTATTTAGCTAAAAAATTGTTTTTATTTAGCTTTTCATGTGGCTTTCATCGCTCTAACACTTTGTTGTGTACATGGTGCTGGGGTTTGAACCCACATCCTTGTGCATGCCAAGCAAGCTCCGGAACTGCTGAGCCACTGCTCTAGCTCCTAGTCCAATCTTCATAAAAGAAAATCTCAAATGAAAAAAAAAACAAGCTCAAATTGCAAATATTAATGTTGTTTATTTTTATTCAACAGTTCCAGAATTCTTCCCAATAACGTTGCTTCATATTCTAGTCATTGGTCTTTCGTACTGTACTGTATTGCAGGACAATTCAATTTGAGAGAAAACTCTAAGGGAAAGCATAATGTGTCCCTAATAATTCCTAACAGGAATTACAAAGTAGGCACCAAAAAATAATCCATTTTGCAAAGTTGAAATCATTTCTTTTAATTGCTCAAAAGTTAGGAGATCAGATATTTAAACATGCAGAAGCCATTTATCTTTAAAAGAAATTCAGAGACCTGTGAGGTAGCTGTAACTCCTGGAGTGACCAACAGTTTTCCTGTCCCGTATCACAGTCCTCATGGCTTTCTTTGTGTTTATGACACTGAGGGCAGTGTCACTTGTGGGTCCTCTTTGTATTATTTCTGTTTTCATAGAAGATTTCAGAGTGAGGGAAACGCTGTTGGACCTGTATCCTTATCTTACGAGGAAAACTTTCATATGGACGATGAGCTTCATGTTTCAAGAAAACTGTAAAAAATTATACGTCCCTTTTGGAAGTGAAAAATGCTTCTACACACTTAATAAGTGAACAGAATTCATCTATTTCAAAGCATTCAAATCATGTCCTCACTAATGAACAGTTCACATTAAGTACACTGGTGGGTACAAGCAGTACCCCCATCAAAAACAACCTAATAATCTAAACAAAGTCAAATCAAATTTGGTGGGGTTTGAGTTTAAAAGACAGCAGATTAATCAATGGAGATGTACATGTGTCAAGTAAAAAGTGAATAAATAATTTAAAAGATTGAATACATAAATCAGTTTTTCAAGTCTGATTTTAAAGTTACTTCTGAGCATAGCAGAAACAAACAGATACAAATTTAAGTTCATCCCAATTGGAAATAATGCAGTCACTCTTCATGATGAAGAAATAGGAGAAAACCCACAGGATACTACCTGCTTCTATTCATAGCAATTTATTTGTGATGAAGAAATTTACATTATAGGCTACTCATAATAAGCACACATCAAGGTTACATCTTCTTGGGTATTGAAAACTTGAAGACAGACAAGTAGAGTTGATTTGGAATTTGATGGATGACATCTTGGTGCTAAACCAACAAAGCAAGTTTGAGACTTGAAAATATCCAAATTTAAATTCATCCATTACATTTTAATTCATTAAAATTAAACTATGCTAAAAATCCCACTGACCCTGCCAGGCACACCACAGTGCGCAGTCTGAGCTGGAAAGGGGCTCATGCATTTAACTGTAACAGCTGAAACATGAGTGGATGAATCGGATGGACAGTTCATCTGCCATTTGCCCAGGTGCTGGGTGACCAAATAATGGAAGGTGATAGGGCAATTTTTAAACTGTTCACTGAAATTTACTTGTCTGGGTCAAGCAAGGAAAAACCAGATGAGTGAGTTTCAAATGAGCAGATGAGCAATTTTGTTTGGTATTAAAACCAAATAAACTCTTTGAATATTTATTTCAAGTACATTCAGAAATGCTTAAGTTTATTTTTCACTCTTCTCTAATGAAATTGAGTACTTAGAATTTCACCAAAGAAAAAATTACCTGGTATACTTTCTTCTGCTTAAGTTATTGCTAAAAGTTATGATAGGCTAAGACAGAAACCAAAAGCTCTAAAGTTGAAAGTACATTTTTAAAATGTTTCTTGAGTTTCAATTTTATGAAAATGAGTTAATATTACAATTTGCCCCTGTTAGTAATGGTTAATGAATGAGAATTCCACAATAAATTCTTTGAACTGCAGGATCACATGGTCAGAAACAATACATTTGGCCAACTGAGACACCACAAGCCTTAAACACCCAAATTGTTATTCTATCAATGAAAGTATTGATCAAATACAAGGTTACACTGTCCATCTGTATTTGTAACCACCTATATTATATGTGAAGAGCATTTTATTTGTCTCCAAATGGAGATTATATATATATATATATATATATATATATATATATATATATATATAATTCTCCCAGGTTATACAATGATCAATGCCAAAGTTTTGTTATGGTTTGGATATGTGGCATCCCTCAAAAAATTCGTGTGTGAGATGCCATTAAGAAATTCAGAGGTGAAATAAGATGGAGAGAGTGGTCCCTTAGGCAGTGGATTACTCTGCTATGCATTAAATGGTTGGTAACTGGGCAGATAGGGCGTGGCTGCAGGAGGTGGGTCACTGGGCACTGTGAGTCTGCCATTAGGGTTATATTTTGTCCCTGGTGAGTGGCTCTCTCTCTCTCTGCTTCCTTGTTGGCTTGCCCTGAGCTGCTTTCCTCCTCCACACTCTTCTGCCATAATTGCTGCCTCACCTTGAGCTCAGAGCAATGATGTGGGCCCCCTACGGAGGGACTGAGACTCCTAAAGCTGTGCGACCCAAACTTTCCCCCGGCTACAGTGGTCTTGTCAGATGTTTTGCTCACAGAGATGAAAAAACAATTTCGTACTATATATCCTAACCCAAAAAAATGTAAGAAATGACTTTGAAATCTTGATGCAAACACAATAAATAAATAATTCAAAATTTAAAATATCAGACTATTAGTTTCAAAACAAAGGATAGATGGACTATGGAAAAAAATGCTAAGTAAATATTTCTATTTTCTGCTTTCTTCTGTTCAAGAATCAATTTTTAAAATGATCTAAAATGCTGCATTGCTTTTATCATATATTTATGCAATAATTAGGTAAAATGAGACCATAAAGTTATATTTTTGAGAATTTTATTAACCTCTAACCAACTTTAATGTTAAAGCCCTTTAGGAATTCATTGTAGAAATTAAGATTTTTAGATGTGATATATATTTTTCAAATCAAATTTCCTGGGATTGTAAACCTAGATTGAAGATATATTAAAGAAGTTAATAGTATAAAATGATAAAAAAAAAAAAAAAAGCTCTGGAAGATGTGGAAGGTATTTGAAGGAAAGTCCTGGGGTGTGTCATAGTTTAGGCTGCTATAACAAAACATGGAATAGGTGGCTCATATTCAATGGAAAGTTATTTCTTACTGTTCTGAAGTCAAGAACCCAGAGTTCAGGGACCAGGCTGGTAGGGTTGGTGCAGGGCCCTGTCCCTGGGTTGAAGTCTTCTCACTGTGTGCTCACATGGTGGAAAGCGAGTGGGGACCTCTATGGCCTCTTGTACGTGTCATATGCCCATCCATGAGGCAGCCAACCTGGGAACCTCATCACCTCCCAGTGTCCCACCTCCTGGCACCTTCACACGGGGGAATAGATCTCAATGTATAAATTTGGGAATGGCACAAGTATTTAAGGTATTGTAAGGTGTCATCAAAAAGGATCAATTGAAATTCTAAGAAAAATGATGCTGAATTTTTTCTTCCAAAATCAAAGATGAGATGCCTATTTTTATTGTCTTAGTAACTCAGAAGAGGGTATTGATAAGAATTCTGACTCTGGGCGACAACCATAAAATCAATCTCAAGCAAAACCAGCTTGGAAAACTCAAACAACCAGTAAGTCAGCAAGGTCCTGGTGGTGATTGGCTGAGTCTGGGAGTGGTGGGCAGCTGGGAATGAGAGTTGGGTGGGACTCTGGAAGGGAGGAGCACAGAGAGGTGCTGGTGGCTGCTAAGAGACTCAGGAAGGCCTCAGAGACTCACCACCTGTCCTGCCTTCCTGATGTATTGAGGGAGCAGCCTGCTCACACCCAGGAGGAGAGGCAGCCTCTGACCTGTGCCTGGAATCAGTGTTTTCAGTGTCTTCTGCCTAAACAAACACTCCTAAGTTGTTCCATAACAGATGAATTAACTTGAATTGTATGGTGGTAATCAAGTAATATTTGACATTAAATTATACTGCTGACTTTTTTCTTCTAATGATAATAAAATGACTTGGAATAATTACATGGACAATTATCTGCTAATATTTCAATTACAGTATTATGAGGCTTGCTTAATTGTCTTCACTGGGGGTACCAAAAGTCAAACTTATAAGAGGCAACTTCCTGCACTAGAGAGAATCTGCAATTGGCAATCCGCTCTCAAGCCAGTGGGCACAAGGGAGCGATCAACAGTGCAGCCATTCGAGGTGACTTCGAATTTTAACAAAAGCCAGAGCTGTAGAGTTATCTTTATTGGACTGTGTGTGTATGGAAGAGAGGAAAAGAGACCAACGTCGGCTCAGTCTCTGGAGCATGGTCTGTGGGAAGCCTGGGGCTCAGGAGCCATCCAGGTGAGAATGAGACAGGTACGTAAGTGTGAGTTCTCTTCCAAAATGTTTTGTTTTGACTTTTACAGTGAGCAAAATGGAAATTGCCTTCTGAAATGCCGTTTAACTTTTAAGTCAGTAGTTTAGTTTGTAGCTGGAGAAGAGTCTGTGGGTCTCCCCACACCATGCAGGAAGGTGGGAAAGCTGAGGTTCTTAAAACACACTTGGGATGGGAGAGGCTACCATTCCCAGAGAGAGCTCTGTGTGGCACCGCCCCCTCCAGGCTCTCCGCCCTCTCCTTCTGTGCCCTTCTTCCTAACATTAATTATCATTCCTTGCTCTTGCTATGCCATGGTGAGGTGGCCTCTGTCCTGCAATTTCTATGTTACAAAGGAAAAACTCTGGATCTTCCAGCTTCTTCACTGGAATATCCGCAAGAGAAGATCTTTTTCTGATTTGTGTTCATTTTTACCATTTTAATGTATTTAAAATTCTTTCTCATGTTCTGCCCATTTTTCTCTCTCACAGAGACCTCTAGACAAGAGATTTAGAGGGAAGGGTAGAAAGATAAAGGGACATGGCACCCGTAAGGACCAGGTGCACACACATTCTACGTCCCATCACAAGGTTTGTCTCCAAAATCGTCAGATAATTAAGTTTGCTTTGGAATAGTGGTTGGGACCCTTAAGCATTTAAACAGCAAGATTTGGTAGGTGAGGCTTTCCTATGTATGTGGAAAGATGAATTTAAAATTATAAAAACTTATAAATACAAAACTGAACAGGTACTGTTAATTAAATACCACTCTGCTTAGATTCCAGATAGGAAATTGCAGAATTCAATTCTTTATATTATACTAAAATTACTGTCTAAATAGTAAGAGAAGTAGAAGAGTGATGTCCTTTATTTGATTAATACTTTATGAGAAGCCATACAACACAAAAGGCTTGAGACAGGGGACCAGGCTCCACATCTTGACTGCCCTGGCCACGGGTAGCTCTGCCACCTTCAGCTATGTGATCCTGAGTCAGTTTCTTCAGTTCCCTGTGCATCAGTTTCCTTTATAAAATGGAAAATAGTATTCTCTGCCTCCTGTGGTTATTCTAAGGACAAAATGAGTCATTATATATGAAGGCATCAACCCAACATAGACATGTCATTATGCTTTAATTGTTTAAGTTGATCTAAGAATTTCAGTCTTCCTCTAGCTTCCTTGACTACACAAACTGAAACAAGATGTGGGGACACCAAAAAATGTTTTGTTCTGATTTCTTTTATTTGGGTTGTATTTGAATTTAGCATTTTGATTTGTTCATTTTGGGGGAGGTGATATTTTGCTTTAGACAAAACTCAGGGAAAAATATAAACAACCTATGAAAGTGATTTTTCTAATGTTTTTTTCTACTTCATATTAAAACCACAGCAACAAGGCGGAAGTTTTCATCAACTACTAGACCTGTGTAAACATATTATTAATTAACATTATTACAATTATTATTTAAAACATCTTGACCTGATGATTCAATGCATTGATGGGGAAGGAGTTTCTCTCCATTCTATAGAGACTTCATTTTAAAAGTTAGGAGCCAATACAATATTTATAAATTATGATGACTGTTTTCTTATCAAATTACTGCTCATTAGAAATTTATATTTCATTAATTGTTTAATATTTGTTTTGCATTCAGAAAAGAACTGCCTGGGTTGTCCCATAGCATTTGTTGTTTACACAATTTCAACCTCTCTAATGCTGGCTCTTATGATAAATTCCAGTGTGACACTCAGCTTTGGGCATTCTGAATAAGCTCTTGATATTCGAGGCATCAGATGCATTGCTGACCAGCCTGAGTTTGAGATTCAACCAGCCTGAGCTTCCCACCATACCTAATGTTCTTGATGAAGGAGAACGGTCTTGCACATTCTTCCGCAATCCGTAACCTCCATCGTATTCTGAAAATGAGAGGTTAAAACAACCACACCAGCTTGGATCAGATACACTCAACTCTTCCAGGAGAAAGGAAAGCAGGAAACCATCCACCCATGTTCTCTGCAATTTATTTCCCACTTCTATTCCCAGTAAAATAAAACAGGGTCACCCAGAGCAGCCCAAATGGAGTCAAACTTAGTTAAGAGCTTGATTGGTCATAGGAAGTAGGCTCTGGTTGAACAGTGTCAAGTTAGCTATTCGTTTAAGAACAAGAAAACAAACATGGACTCAAAAGGAAATCCCATAACATAATTAAACAAACTCTCTTTATCTTGCTTCATTAATTGCTTTAATACTTCTAAATTGTTCTCTGATTTGACTTTCTATCTAATTTTGGTGTTAGTAGAAATCATGATTTGCTAGAGGTCATTTGCATTTTCCAATAAATCATATTCATGCTTTTCATTATCAAACTATACCTGCTTCCAACACAGATCCCCAACCCTCTTCAGTCAGAAAATGTTGTACTTTTTGGCAGTATTATTTGCTCTAAAAGACATTTTCTTCAAATAAGAAAAATATGCGTGACATGGCTTTGTGCCTATGGGAATTTATTTGACATTTAAAATGCCAAATATTGTAAAGAACTGTAGTAATTCTGTAAGCTGGGAAAGTAAAGCAAAATAGGTGTTGACTTTCCATTTCCCAGGAAGGACCTAATAGCCTTCTGGTAATCCCCAGCCCTCAAGCTCTGACTTCTTAAATAACACACGTGTCAGCTGGGGTGTAAATCACAAAGAATGCAGCTGCCCCAGCGCAGGAGGCCTTCAATCACAGTCAACCCTAAAAATAGGATTCCTATCTGCTTCGCATCTAGGCCTTAATTTCAAGGCAAGCCCTAGGAGGACAATGCAAAACTCATTCACTCCCCAGAAACAGCAATGAAATGACATTCTCTCCCGTTTTGGATACATCTTCAAGTTATTGCCCACACAACCAAATGTTGTTATTGGAAATGTGGTATCCAGGAGTCGCTAAAGATTTGAGGGATGAGTTTCAGTGGTAATCTAGAATATGACCCTGTGAGGACAACCTTCTATAAGGATTCTGCAAGGAATGATGTCTGTAGGACTTTGAAGGATTAGTTTATGTTTAGTCCACTGAAGGATTAACTTATGTTTAGTCTGGGGACCAGAAAACTTGGTTAGGTGACTTAAATACCTGAAGGAATGGCAAATTACTAAAGAAAGAAAGAAACGTTTTCCTTATTGCTCAAGAAGGCCAATCTACAGTAGTTGTATAGACACAATAAAGAAGATAATTTGTAATAATTAGGATAGTCCAGAGTGAAGTCATCTGATTTGCGAATGCTATGTTCTCAGTTCCTTAGAGCTATTCAGGTCAGGACCAGAGAGCCAGCATGGCGCTTATTCATTATTTCCCTTCAAGTAGAGCTGTTCTACCCTGGAGCACTGGGAATAGGTGATGTATGACGATTGCCATTGTATTCATTTTGATGCCCTCTATCAGTACGAAAAATTTAACCCAAATCCCTGAAATGAAAAGCAAAAGTGAAGAGCAATAAACGTTCAGTAAAAAATCTCTCCTCATGGTAGAGCTGTCTTGTTAGATAAAGGAATCCCAAATTCAGTTGGAGATTGAACTAGATTTGTGTTCCAGAAAACTACAGCTTCATGAAAGGTGGCCGGATATTTTATAAAACAAAGAAATAAAAGCATCCCATGCTCACTAGATTTTCGAACTACCTGGAGAAAGTAAAGATAAGCATAAATTATTTATTTTTTGCTGAAATTATGACAGCTTTTAGCAGGCAAAATTGTGGAACTTTAAAAAGGTATTTAGAAAAACGGTTGTAACAAATGATGTTCTTAAAGTTTTCCTTTCTTTCTTTTCTTCCTTGGGATTTAACTTCAAAAATTTTGCGACTGTGACTCATTGCAATGTAATCTGAGAAATGGTGGATGAGTTCAAAGGGTGATGTTTGCCCCAACACATGAGCATATGTACAGTTCAATGGTGGCTGAATTAATCTTTGAAGTGAAATAAAGATAAGGATTTTAACTTTAGTTGACACCAGAGTGAAGAGAGCTCAGTTCTAACAACAAGAATTCTATCTTCCCAGGAAGTAAGTGTAAAGCCAGAAATACAATACGGAATTTAAAGTTCACATGACAATAAGAATATTAGAAATGTTGTGTTATTGTTTGGATAAGAGGTGTTCCCCAAAAGCTCATGTGTCAGACCATGCAGAAATATTTGGAGATGAAATGATCAGGTTATGAGAGCCGTGACCTAATGAGTGCACTGATGCATTTGATGGAGTAATAATCCGAATGGATTGAAGAGTCCCATCTGCAGGCGGATGAGGCCTGGATGGAGGAAGTAGGTAATTGGGAGGGGGTGTCCTTGGCTCCTTGCCCTCCAGCTCTCTCTGCTTCCTGGCTGTCACGAACTGAGCAGATTTTCTCCTCCACATTCTTCCACCATAATGTTCTACCTCATTTCAGGTCCAGTAACCTGGAATCAGCTCACCATGATCTGAACCTCTGAAACTGAGCAAAACCAACTTTTTCTCCTCTAAATTGTTCTTGTTGGGTGTATTGATAATAGCTTCACAAACCTCACTAATAAGTGGTGTCATTTATGAAAGAGGTCCGGATGAAGTTTAAACTGATGGAATGAAGCCAAGATATCAAAACCAAAGACAAGTGATTGAGACACATTTGTTGAAAATATTGGTATTTTGCTGTTGTGAGTCAGGTATGATATCTTACAAGGCAAAAGGTATTGAAAGTTCAGGGCAGAATAGGCACTTGATTATAATCTGAGAGTCCTAATCACAGGTAACATGGACTAAACCAAATCTAGGAATCACTGAAATATTCCAGTACATGATCACATTAAAATGAAAATCAAAGAAGCTCTTTGTTCTTGAATACCTAGATAAGTCTTTTAGGGCTAGTTGTCCAAGAAAATTTCTCTGAGACTGAACTCATTGTGCAGGGATTTGGTTGAGGTGTGCTTTGTCTTTTGAGAACTGTAAGGGAACGAAGGTCTTTTGTCTGAGCAAAGGGAGAAGCTATGTCTTTGTTTCAGAGATGAACAAAGACCTTGGCTACTTCCAAGACCTTCTGAGAACACTGGGGTTGATTCACCCTTCCCGTTTTCTTCATCTTGGGAAAGAGGGTACTGTCTTTGATATCCCTTCATTGACTCACCCCTGGAAATTTGCTGCCCGCAGGAGAGGTGTGATGTTGGATGAAGTGGCGCTCTTTGGCTCTGAGAAATTATGGAAATGGACTATGAGCAACCAACACATCAAATGTCTAAGAAATTAGTGCCTAGGAGACTTCTGTTGAGCATAGCAAGCACAAGTCCTGTTAATATTGAGGAGGAAGATTGGCAGTAACACACACATGATGGCTGAGATTGGGACTGCTGGGTTCAATTCCTGGCTGTTTTGTGTGACCTTGGGTATGTTATGTAGTCTTTCTCTGTCCCACTTCTCCAAAATGGAACCTTAAAGCCACCTACGAAGTTTGCTATGAGGATTAAGGGAAATCATATGAGCAATGTGCCTAGAACAGTGGCTGCCACCTTGTGGTTAATATTGAATAAATAAAACAAATAAAATGCAATTTCTTTATTGTTAGAAGGTCACACAGTTAATCAGTTAACAAGTAAATACTTGAGTCCTGAAAGTTGAATTTCAGGACTTTGATGCTATTCTCAATATTATATGCTGATACATTAATATTCAGTGTTAAGCACTTGTGAAGGAGGCTTTTAAAAGGAGCCTGTAATATACAATACTAAGGACAGTTTTGTGACCTCTTAGGAGATATTATATGGTGCTGGTTAAGATCATGGCTTCTCTAGGTAGCTATCCTAAGGCCTTTTGGCAATATACAACCTCAGTTTGCACTCTCGCATTATAAAAATAACTCCAACACACACCCCAGATTACAGAATCTGTTAAATGGGGCTCCACACACAGAGCTGTAAGCACAGTTATCCATTTGGAAGAGCGGCCATGCCTGTCAAATGAGACCTTTCTTTAATGCAGGGCATGTTGTACCTAGAGGACCCTGGATGACTGAGGGCTCCTTCCCGAAGATGGAAGGGGACCCATCTCACTATGCTCGGTGCATAGTGAAGTCCTTTTCTCTCCTCACTTATTCACACAGGAGCACTGTGAACTGGTTGCTATTTTAGTGAACCAAAAATGGTCAAAAATAGCAGTTTCACATGATTCACACCGATCCCTAGTTCCATTTGAGTGAGGGAACAGGCCATGTGAATTTAAGTGGCCTCTGTCAATCCGTGTCAATGGAGGGTGGTGGGGCAGGTGTAACTTTGAGTTTAGTTTGTTCCCCAATGCTTATTCTTTTCACGTTCTTCGGAAAAATCCCCATTAACTTCTTTGCTCCCAAAGGAGGCAGGACAATAAGAATCTTCTTGGTCCTAGACTCATCTAAAAACAATAAAGAATAAATAATTCCTGAAAAACAGTTCTACCATTTTCAATGCAATAAGCCTCACTCATTCCATTTCCGTTTTTCTGGCCTCAGTGCATTTGAGATCAGTGCTCTATCCCACTCTCCAGTTAAATTGCATCATTGACAGCTTACTGAGCAGTGGAAGAAAAGCTGAGGCTAACTTTGAACTCTGCCTTCCCCTAGACCTCCCAGAGAGGGATGAAAGGGAGGCTTTTTTATTTGTTTTCTCCAAGGCTCCCTGCATCCCACCACTCAGGTTAGCTTGGACTTTCTCAGCTGGAATTGTGCAGGTTCCTGTACCGAGCTTGATATCACTGGTGGAGAAATCTCTCACCTTTATGATCTCCTTCATTTCAGCCTAATCGTCTAAGACAAGAATAGCGTGCTGTGCCTAAGGGGGAAATTTCTCATTACTACTGAAAAGATAAATGGTAGGAAGCAAAATGAACCAGGCTCATTACAACCTCCTGAAAAAAAAGGCAAATTGGTCTTCAGAAATGATATAATAGGGCTGACGGCTTTAATACTTTCCCATTCAATTGTGGCATTTTATATCAAGGCTATCATAATGTGCAATACAAACACTTATAGACGTTTGAAATAATGTATGATGCTTAATACTTTAACTACATTTTCCCACAGAATCTGTTCCCGTCAGAAAAAGTCAGCTATTTTTTTAACCAATGCTGACTAAAAGCGAACAGAAAAATTATATTTGAAAGCTGGCTGGTAATGAATGGAGAGATTATATTTAAAGAAGCATAATAATCATGCATTTATTTTGTTGTAGCTGTGTTTTTAATCTGTGTACTAATGGTTTTAATGTCACTTGATAAAACCACAAAATGCTTCAATTTCTAAGAATGGTTAAAGGCAGAAAGCTCATTTGATGCTTTAAATATCTGCTGAACTGCTAGATGGCAGCTGAAGAGATTGATTTTTCAGCACCAAATACAGTCTACAATAATAAGCTAATTTCTTGCCAGTGATCCACTTGAAGAAGCAGTTTCTAAACATATTTTCATTAGCTGCAGTGAACATTCTCACGGTTTCACATCTCTGGCATCAGCTTGATGGGATGCTAATTAGCTAATTGAGATGAGTATTTTATGAGTGGCAAGGCATGGTAGTTAGGGATCATCAAGTATGATTCCTACATAGATAAAATCTGTTAAGCTCAAGAATTCTGGGCACTTGAAGTATTCATTTGCAAGTGAGGCTGAGCTGGGTACCCCATCAAACTGGGAATAGCCAAAGAAGTCACATTCCAGGCTCTAGGATGTGGAGGGTACTTTCCCCAGTGGCGCCTCCAGTGTGGACAAACACTAGCCTTCTCTTCCTTGCGTAGAATGCAACAATAAAGTGCACAACAAGACCTGGACAGATAGTTTGGAATAACATTATTAACCAAGGATGGGCCTCATATTATTCAAGGATTGCTTGATAACTGTATTATTACTATAAACAGATATTGATAGGTACAATATATTTGTCAACAAGTATAATGTGAAAGAAAGTCTCAATTTAAAAACCTAGAATTATCCTCATTAGAAATAGATACCCTAAAAGTAAATCTAACGTATATAAACTGATTTTTGCAGTTTAATAATTTTGGCACATGGCATCTACAACTATGCCTTTAAAACTATCTGTGCTGGTCCTGCTGTCACCTCCCTTAGTATGCAAAGGACAATAAAGAAAGAATACTAAAAAAACCAAAAATTCCTTTTGTAAAAATCAGAACCACATATGTAATCCAGGCACAGATGCTCAAAAAGGTGGCCAGACCTAAGAACGGCTGAGCAAAGCTCTTTATTGGAATTGGCAACTACTGGTCAAATCCATATATGCCCTCATTGTGAGGGCAGACAGGGGAAGTGACAAGCGGGTAGGGAAAGTGGCGTGCAGAGGAAAATGGCACTCATTTCCTCTGGGCAGCAGCTTTATAATCCAGGGTAGCAGAAGGAAGTTGATGGGCATGGCCTCTCAGAGATTGGCTGGTGAATGCATCAATCATCAGGTGTTTGCCAGACGCCACTGGAGCTTGTCTGCCAGCATCTAATTGGTTGTTCTTTTCTGTCGCAAGCTGCCTAGATGCCTGGAATCAACCTAACACTTTTTTTTCCTTTGTGCATTATATAGTGTATCACAGTGAAACATAATTTTGGAGGTCATTTTGACATAATTTTGCAAGCTAGGAATATAAGGAGTTACAGTTCCGTCCCTAGCACTCCCTTTGCTTTTTGCTTTCTGCCCTTCTCCAGTTTCTTTTACTTTCTTCTACTGGTCATCCTTCATTTATAGGTTTTTACTCAGCACATTATGAATATAGTTAAAGGTGAGATTCATGGTGGTGCATTTCGTGTACGTACATAGGACAGTTTGGTCAGATTTATTCTAACATTCCTCCCTTTTCCTATATCTCCTCCCTATTCCTCAGTCCCCTTACTCTACTCCAGTGACCTCTCCTCTATTTTCATGAGGTTCATCCCCCCCCTTTCTTTATTCTTATTTTGGTTTAGTGATTTGGTTTCCATATGGGAAAGCAATCACTCAACCCTTGATTTTCTGGATTTGGATTGTTACACAGAGCATGAGGCTCTCTAGTTCCACCAATTTACCAGCAAATGCCATCATTTCGTTCTTCTGTATGGCTGAGTAAAACCACATTGTGTCTGTACTCCACATTTTCCATATATCCATTTATCTGTTGATGGTCATCTGGGCTGATTTCATTTTGGCTACTGTGATGCTGTTATAAACATTCATGGGGCTGTATTTCTACAGTATGCTGATTTTAGATATTTTGGATGTATACTGAGGAGTGGGATAGCTGGATTTTATGGTAGTCCCACTCCTAGGTTTCTGTGGAATCTTCAGACTGCTTTTCTGAGTGTTTGCACTAATTTGCAGTTCCACCAACTAGACTCATTCTTAGCAGAAAGGTTTTGGGTGCAAATTCCAGCATGGGCCACTAGAATGGCCCACCAGCCTGGCGAGGGAGGCTGGGTCATAGAAATGCCTTGCCACCCAGTGCCGTGGGATCTTGGATCCTTGTATATCATTTGGGTGTGAAGAAAAAAGATCTCATGCTGACGGCTCTACATACAGAGTGTGAAGAAATATTATAAACCCTTTACTGGGGTTTTCCCACTCTGTCCTGGACCCCAGAGTTTTAGAGCTTCCCTTGAGTTTTAGTGATGGGAAACTCATTACCTCCCCACACAGCCCATGCCAAATTCCAACAGCTCTGAATGTTCACACTCTCTGCAGCTGTTTTTCATTGCTCATAGATCAACATATGGAGTATTTTGGGAAAGTTGAGTGTTTCTTTGTTAGGATGAGTTCAGCTACCTGGAGAACTCTTTAAGTCATTTTTGTTTTTGTTTTTATTTCTGTAAATTAAATACCCTTGTATTCTTAACTGCTCCTCACACAACTTTGTGATGATTTATATCACATTTGTCTGATTTTCCCATTTTAAAATGTTCCCATGTGACAGAATTTGGATTATTTATCAAATATTGCATTATTGATCAAAAGACTTGTTTTTTTTTTAAGAAGAAGGGACAGTGAGAGAGAGAATCAATTTTATTTAGTTTTTCATGTACCTTTCCTTGCTTTGACACTTCATTGCATATGTAGTGCTGGGGTTCAAACCTGCATCCTTGGGAATGCCAGGCAAGCGCTGTAGCTGCCAAGTCACTGTTCTAGCCCATAAGACTTGCTTTTAGGACACAAAATTCAAATCCAAAGACCTACTGACTCTAGGCAGAAAAATTAAGCTGTAAAATAGAGAAGGTATGTGATGTTGAAGGACTTTAAAGTGTTCTGATAGTCTGAAAATAAAATATATGATAATAATAATAATAATAGAAATAGCAATGTTAGATAATCAATAATAGAAAATAAAATGTAAAGAGCATTTACTGTGCACTTATTGCAAGTATATATAAAGCAGATTGATTTTAATTAGAGTTAAATAATATTAATTGTCTAGTGTCTTCTCTAGATGATTCTATTATGGGCATTGGGATGAGGGTTTGGAAAGGTTAAGTAACTTTCAAAGGAACATCCGGTCACAAGTGGTTGAACTGAGATCAGAGCACAAATCTCTTTGAATCCTAATACTCAGTTTTTTCTCAACACCCACACACCCACACACATGTATTTATGCCCATACGTAGCACACCCTTCGTGACAGTTTCAACACGTGCCGAGAGAGCTGGCTTCAGGAACACGGCTTCTCTCTTTGGGTGGCATTTCCACGGTTTGGTGTTGCTGAGCTCCCAGCTCTAACCCCGTGTGGTGCCTGGCAGGAACATGCAGCTACACCTCTTTTCAACTCCGTGATTTCATATTCAATATAAACTGGATCTGTGGACTTGGTGGTTTTGAATCTCAACTCTGAAGCCCACTGGTGTGTGCTCTTAAGCAAACTACTTGAAAACTGTTAAACCCCTGTAGCTTCACCTACAAACTGTGGGGTCTCAGGTAAACTGATGAGGTTCACTGTTGTCAGAAATGAATAGGAGGAAATCACTCATCACTGAACTCTGAAGCAAGGAGGTAATGACCTTGAATTTCTAGAGACATTCCTTACCCTCTTACACTGGCTTTTATTTCTTTATTTGTTTATTGTCCTGGGAGATCCAGCGTTTTTCTCCTCAGCCAACTGCATTTCCCTGCAGAGCCTTCCCAGATCCTGCCAGACTCAAGCCCCATCCAATGCTTTCCTGGCCCAGGATTCATTCCAGCTCCACCTAAACTGGGTTTGCAGTTCACCAGCAAGCCCTATAGTAGGAGCCTAGTAGGAGCCGCTACCAAAGGTAAATCCAGTGGGCTATCACCAACATATGTTGCCCCAAGAAGGTTAGCGATCATAACTACATGAAGAACTGGTGGAGCCCAACTGAAGGAAATAAAGAAGGAAAAAAGTAGTAGGGGATCTCCTTAGTAAGACATTTGCAACCCCTACAACTCATGTGAGAGTTTCATCTCCAAGATAATATGTTAATGGTACTAAGAGAGCAGAACCGTAATCCAGTTGTGGTGTACAGAGATGGCTTCATAAGCAGAGGGAGAGAGACACATGTGCTCCCACATTCCATAACCCACTATGATGTGATGCAAGCCCAGGGAGATCCTCACCACAGCTGTGCCATGCTATTTGGGCTTCCAGCCTCTTGAACTGCCATCCAAATGAATCTGATTTCTGCACAGAATTACCCCCCCCCTCAAGTATTTTGTGACAGTATCAAAAGAGCTTAATAATACCCTTGAGCTGGATGTATGAGAGGACTAGAGGAGATTTGAGAGAAATAGAGGCATTTTTAATTGCAGCTGCCTTAAGTAAGTGGCAGTGAGGGTCAGATGGTCTAAAATGAAGAAAAGGCACCTCTGCTTGCTATTAACTGTGAATGAGGGCAGCATTTTGAAAGGTCAGAGATAAAAGAGAGGTTGAATGCACATTTCCAATTTATTCTCTCACAGTCCCACTATGCTTCTCACACAAAATCCTTTGGAGCCTGCTTGGCTTTATGCAGCCCCAAGCTGACAGCTGACCCTCTCTTACATTGTTATGGACTGCTGGAAAATTCTTGAAGAAATCCAAGCCATTCAGGTGTGCATGAAAAGAAAATACAGTGAGAGAGGAATCTTAGTTTTAAAGGTTACAAGGCACCCGTTTATATTGTCTCTACATTCTCTGAGCACGTAACTTCATCTGAAGTAGGACACAAACCAAAAAGTTAAGAAGAACCTCACTTAACTCAGGCATTGGACATGTTTTATTGAGCACTTATTATTTAGCAGGAATTATAGTCTCTATAGCAAAATTTACCTCAAATTATTCAGGAAGATAAAAATAATTGAATCTTCATTAATACTAAGATTTTGGTATTCTAAGGCTGCTTGGAAGGTAAGAAGATCATTCAATATTTTGCAAATGGGTAAAAAGAAACAACTCAAAGAGTACAAGATCTATAAACTTGAATTCAATATTATGGAAACATTTGGCTTAAATGGTATGCTATGTGGAATAAAAGATCCATCCCCAAAATATGCCCATGTCATAACCTCTGGAACCTGGGAATGTTGCATTACATGGCAAATTGGATTTTCAGATATGGTTAAGTATCTTGATTTGTTGGCTGGATGCAATCACAATGGCCGGGACAGCTCGATTATACAATGGTAAGACTTATTTCAGACTTTTGGCCTCCAGAACTGGAAAAAAATTAATTTGTGTTGTGTTGCACCACTAAATTGTGGTAACATGCTACAGCAACCATAGGAAAGAAACACAAAATGTGAGATGACAACTTGTGCTAATGAGATGCATCCAAGTAGGTCCATGGACATCACAAGAGGGTGTTGCTGGAAAGACCGTCACTTTTTGTTTACTTATTTATTTATTTTAAAAAGAGAGGGACAGTGAGAAAGACAGAGAAAGAGAGAAACAACTTCATTTAGTTTTTCACATGGCTTTAGTTGCTCCAACACTTCATTGTGTATGTGGTGCTGGGGTTGGGCCCAGGCAAGCACCAAAACCGCTGAGCCACTGCTCCAGTCCAAAGCATCACTTTTTAAAATCAGTGTTGAATATGTCTGTGTTCCTAATCAGCAAATCGAAAACTCCTATACCAGGTTTTCCAAAAACCATTCAGCTCACGAAATTTTCCTTTCTAAAAGTTATTGAAAATACAACAGTTCGTGTTTTACCATATTCTTTCATTTTTCCCCTAAAACATAAATTGCAAAAGGACAAAAGCCAGAGAGTGTGAAGAATATGTCTTTTCCCCACCCTGACACGTCTAGCTCCACTTTTCAAGTATAAATGAACTCCATCTCCCCAGGGAATAATTGAAGAATAAAAGGATGACATACGTTTCAGTTTTTCAGCAGTGCAAAAATCACATACCCAGATATTTTTTTCTGAATACTGTTCAAAAGGAATAAGTTGCCATTTTACCTCCTAAACCAAACCAATCTGTGACTCTTTCATACAAATCTAGAATTACATTTTTTCTATTATGTTAAATTCAACTACTAAACAGGAATTATAGAACACTTAAGGGAAAAGTTGCCTATTTTGAAAATGGAACATGCATGGCGATCTGCTTTTTTACTTTAAAAATTATGGAGGAAAAATCAACACCTACAAAGCTGTATGTATTTAATGTATACAAATTAATGTGTTTGGAGGGAAGGACAGACCTGAGAAACTGTCCCTTGATCAATGCTGCAAGCATACCCATCAATTCTAAAAGTCCCTTTCACACTGTCTATTCATTATTACCTTATTTTCTTCTGAGAACATAGACCTTCCCTAACGAATGTGTAACTGCAGAATGCAGTGTTGATGCGGTATTGTTACTGAGTATGCCGCAAGGTAAATCTCTTGGGTGCAACCACTCTTCCTCCCTGTCCAGCAGCCTTGAGAGCCTCATCAGCAAATAGAAATGACGCCATTGCTCCTCTTTATGTACTGTTCCCAACCACCTGGGACCTGGCACTACCTACACATAGCTCTCTTGCCTGCTTGACAAGTTCTTTCCTAGTCTTGACTCTGCCTGTCACACCAACTTTATCTCCTTTTGCCCTCTCCATTCCAATACCAGTGAGCAGGACATGGAGGTGCCCTCCTAGGATGTGTCAGGCTCTCCTTCACCTTCCAAACCCTGCACCTGCTTCTCCACAGGCTTACAATCTTCTTCCCCTGGGACTTCACATGACTGACTGTAATTTTCATTCTTCTGAACCAGGACCCACCTGTTCCCTCTCATGTCGCTCTGACCATGTTCTTCATAGCACATTGAGATGGTGCCATGTGTTAATTCCATTATTCACTTTTAGACTTCCATGGGATTTATCTTGTCTTCTCTATCCTGACTTTATCACAGTTCCCGGATCTGATAGCTGACTGACTATAGCTAATAGCTGTGTGACCTAATAGCTGTGTGACTGAATGATAACTGAATGAATGAATATACAGAGGGAAGTGTGAGCAGACCTAAGCACATTCAATATTTCCAACTTATGCAATAAAGTTAGTTGTACTGTCTAGTCATCGTAATGTATTTAGCATGGAAATCTATCATTTGAACTTTCTGTAGTATCTACAGTACAGGATACTCTATGATCCTTGGGTCAAAGCCAATACTTCCCACTGTCCTACCCCACTCACTACTTATCTCACTTTTAGATACCTTAAATATCCATATGAAATACAAAATGAACATTTTAGGTTTTTGAAATGTGGAAGAAAGCATGGAATTATTATTTTATTCCTGGATATTTGTTTAGTTCTGCAGGTCAACAGTAAATCACAATATCACTCTCCTTTGGTCCTTTGCTGATATAGTATTTCTGGGGACAATACCCTTATATTTAGGATGAATAATCAAAAGACCAGAAGTTCATAACCAACTAATTGGCATTTTCAGCATCTCAAATTTTCTCCTTAAAATGCTTACCAAACACCAAAATTTGAAAAGAAGTATGAGAAATATGTTTTCTACTAATAAATGTATTATTATACATTTCAAATGTATATCAATAGCATATTAATAATTTTCTGGGCAAAATATTAACTGCACTTAATAAGTAAAGATATAGTTATATTAAAAATCCTGATGAACTAAAAATTTTTGAACAATTCCTCAGTGAGTCTTCAAGCAGTTATTCTAAAAAACCTTCTGAATACAAAGAGTTAAATAGGTAAGCTTTTACACATTCCATAGAAATGTATTATGTTGATGGTTCTACAGTACAGAAAAATGGAAATTTTCTCAATTCATTTTCAAAATCAATATCATCTTCATACCAAAAATTAAAAAAGAGATCACATACGTATACAACTATAAACCAGAATCAATATATAAATTGATGCACAAATTCAAAGTCATATAAAGATATATAAAAGGTAAAAGTCAATTAAATTATTTATGTTCTCTAGGTTTGTGCTTCTGTTTCTATATGATTCACATTTTAATATTTACCTCTAAGGGGTAATTTTTGTGAAATATATCTGCAATAAAATGGTACTTGCATAAATAAAAAATAGTAATTCAGCATGCATTGACCTATAACCTGAGCTTAGTACTGTGTGTACCACTTCCATGCCTTCCATGAGATTATCATGCTTTGAATGAAATATTTTACATAAGACCATGGCCTGTTTAGGTAGACAGAAAATGAGGCTTCCTTTACAGAAATAATTCATTCTTTTTTGTTTCCTTGCTTAAACATAAACAAGGACATTTAACTTCAGTGTGCAAAAGTGTGTCTGTCGAGAGGGGAGGGAACTCAACTTGCATCAGGCCTTATCTTTTTGCAGTCATGCATCTAAATGTTCTTTGCCCTGAAAGGTCTTCTTGCCAGTGAGAACAATCCATGGCATTGCATTCAAAATTATATTCTTCTTAACCTGACTTTGTAGCTCATTTCTAATTCGAGCACAAACTCATTTTGAAAGGAAAAGCAGTCAAGGTGAGAGGTTCTGGAAATCAATGTGAGTGATGCCATCTTTCATCTTCTGGCCTCTCCCACAGCCAGGATGCTGGTTCCAGGGGTTTTATGGCACTCTTCACCACCAGGAAGTTCCAGATGTTGAACGATTTTATGAAAGTACTTGGGACATACTCCTGTAGCCTTTCCTAGGTTTTGCCCAGGGTTTTGCATTTCTTTTTTCATTTGATTTATTTTGTAGGAGGAGGAGAGTGGCTAAGGATCACAAAGTAGATGATATTTGAAAATAATCGAGCACATGTCAATGGTATCTGAAGTGTCTTTTTGCAAAGAGTACATGTGCATGTTTACGAAAATACAGCTGGAAGAGAAGCAATCTTCTTCAGAACACAGCTGGGGGGGACAGAGAGGTAAATGATAGTCCTATGGGGCATCAACCGTGGTGCAAGCCAAACGATGCCCAGCATTTTAAAGTTGCAGTTATTTTTAATTCTCGTAAGACCATTGTGATGCTTCTTTAATCATCATTAGTAAAAGATACTTGTATTGAATTTAACAACAGTAAATCCTGCACCCAGTTCTCTTCTCCATCCTGTGTAATTCTATAACGTAGTGTGTCCCCAGGTCTAAAGGTTCCACTTGACACGGAATACCCATGGCAAACCTGAAAGTATAATGAGTCCTTAAATATTCACCCAAAATTCCTGCCTTCATTGTATTTATAAATAAGCCTTCCTTGCTGGGATTCCACGGGACCCATGCAGAATATGTACACCCATTCAGAGACCAAGAGACACAACAAATCAGAGTGACAAACATTGACCAGAGCTGAATGGAACTAAAAGTCAAGCAAACAACCGCTGAAGCTCCTGACCCCCTTCCGGGTGTCCTCTGGATCTCTTATTTGAGACATCAGATCTTGCCAATGATTTCCAGCCCCCTGAATTGTTCCACTCAGGAACTAATGCAAAATTCAATTACCATCTTCAGGATCCCTTTCCAGCCTTTCTTCCCACAATCGCAAAAGGGTTTTCTGCCACCTACTTTTCAAAAAGATAATCACACTCTTGCACAGACAAAATAGTCTATGAGGGTAAGGCAAGTGCTGACCCCAGGTTTAGGTAGACACCTTTGCCTGGCAGACAGATGACTCCTTTCTTTTGTTACCTGACCTTCACCAACACTTTCAAAATCTGGACACTCAAACAAAAGGATGAGTCCTAAATGCATGTGGATTTTCTGTGTGTTGAAAGCATGGAGAAAACTGTTCTCCATTGAAGTTCTAAATCAGGACTCTCAAAGTCAACAAATATTAACCATTTGTCATATATTTGAATCACACTCGCAAAAGAAATCTTATTCAGCCCTTACAACAGCAAAGGATAATCCTTTCTGATATATCTCCTCTAGTCTTGACAGTCTTCTATGTGATGGAGAAAAGAAGGAAGTGTTTGGTACTCAAGAGATAAATTGGAATGCCCACGACCAGTTTTACTGATTAAATGTGTGGGTACCATGACCAAGGTTTGAGAAGGTCATGGGACCTGAGAACTCAGACCTCTCAAGGATGAGGGTTTGGGACTCTCCAGCAGGCGTCTCCTAGGGCATCAGAGTTGGATATGAGTTAGTAACATGTGAGGGGTTGGGGGAAGGACAGATGTTAATTATGGGCCTCAGATCACCTGTATCACCAAGGCCTGTCCATTGTCTTAGTGGTTCCTTCTCCTAGAAGTTTCCCAGGAAAGAAGATCAATCAGAATCCTGGGGGAGCTGATACCAGAAGGGGTGAATTTGCTATGAGAAGTGAGTGATATTGATGGCACAAGGGGTGGACTGTGAGTGGACTCTCGAGGCTCTGCCTGGACCCCCTCTCCAGGGCCAGCAGATCCACCCTGCAGCTGTTGGAAGAATGGGCTTCTGATGGATTACAGCAATCTCTATCAGCAGTCACTGCTGACCCCAAGTTGCACATTTCCCAGACAGCACCCAGCCAACACCTGAGTACAAATGTCCAGCCCCTTGCTTTAATTAGGATAACATCACACACCTTCCTCATAGATAGACACTGATGAGAAAACACCTAAAACTTTACTGAAAATTTTAGGTCTTTTTATGCCCTGCTTGGTTCTGCCTTCCTTCCTTTCTCTCTCTCTCTCTCTCTCTCTCTCTCTCACACACACACACACACACATACATTTTTCCCAAGAGTATTATTCTGGGGCTGGAGTGGTGGCTCAACAGTTACGGCACTTCCCTGGCGTGGGCAAGGATGCAGATTTAAACCCCAGCACAATGTACACAATGAAGTGTTGGAGCGTAGTGAAGTGTCACACCAATGAAAGTCGCATGAAAAACTTAATAACATTGATTCCCTCTTTCTCTCTCTACCTGTCCCTCTCTCCTAAAACAAAAGAATTTTCTCCTTGTGTCTTCATTGCTTCAATGTCATCTTACACATTGCCTACAACCCTGTCTCAGGGTCTGTTTCTAGGGAACCCAATATAAGCCAAGGAACTAAGGGACAAGAGGGATTAGAGACATGCCTTCATCTTTCCTTTATTGCTCACAATCAAGTTTTCAACCAATTGAATATTTCATAAAGTCTTGAATTTTTGCACATTTTCAGAAAGAGAGTTGATCTATTTTTCCCCACTGAGTATCTCTTTAACCAGGGTTCCTCTGATGATGTCTAGAATCCCTTAATTATTCTGGGAAGCCAAAGAATAACCATCATTTCCAAGGTTATCACGAGGTCATCCAGTGTGGAAGTAACAAAATTTTACATTTCATAGGGTTTGGATATTGGGGAACATTCCAGATCAATTCATAAAAGTAAAACTTTTGGAGCTTATATCAATTAGTAATTAAAGACAGTGGAGTATTTTAGTAGATTCAAATCTCTCCTACATGTACTCTGGTAAAAGTTCACTTCCCCCAAACAAGAATTACTTCTTTTGCAGTCAGATTCCACTAACTTATGAGTTAGGAAACTTCCTTTGAATTTCAAGTCCAGTAAAATCAAATCTTTGGAAGATCTGTACCTTCTGAAAATCCAGTGTTGGAAGATTTGCATCACAATTCCTACTTTTCAAGCATATTATGGAGATAAAAGGAATTTGCAATATGGAACTGATATAAAGATAGGACCTCTTTAAATTTGAGTTTCCATCTGGCATTTCCAAATCCTTTTCAGAAATTCTGTGTAAAAGACTGTCAAAAGAAAAAAATACTAGGTGCCCCAATTTGGGGGAACATCTGTATCATACACGAATGTTATATAATTACAGTATATTCAGTCTTCTTACTTTCTGAATCAATTATAGATATTATATTTAGTTTCCATGGTCTAGCAATTTTTCCATTAGGTATGGGACTTGCTTTATTGATTTTCTGTATAAAGTTAGTAAAGATCTCTTGCACCACTTATATAAACAAAGGAACTACTAGCTAGAGTGTATCCAAGGTCCATTTAGACCTGCTTCTAGGGCGTGGTCATCTTTGTTAGGCTTCCCAAAATAGTAGGGTTGAAAAGATATTTGTCTGACTCTTTGGAATTATCTTGGGGGCCATGAATTCAAGCAACCTGGGAGTTACTCTTTAAAAATGTAAAAAAAGCAGCTTGCTTTTCTGTCTTCAATCACACTAAGAAACCATTTTTCCTGCAGGATTCATTTTTGGTTTCCTTCTCCACATCTGCACTCCTTACCATTGAGCTGTACGATAAAGTCAGGTTAAGATAGGTGTACAAACTTGCGCTTCTATCTCCCTCCTCTTCTACCCCTCATCTGGACCACTGCACCGATTTCCTGAACTAGTTCTCATATTTATTCTCTAACTCTATCCATACTGAAAATGGAAACCATCTATATCATAATCAAATGACCTTTTTCATTGTTATGTTATTCATCTGTTCAAAATCGCTCATTTTCTCTACGTGCTTGTAAATGGAAGTCCTCATGGCCCTCCGTGCTTGCCTGTTATAAAGTAAATAAACACAATTCCTATTATCTCAACACTGCATGCTTCTTTTTTATTCCTCTTTCTTTTTGTTTAAATTTTTATTAAGGAGTTGAGTTATTGTATAATCGTAAATGCATATAAAGTAATGATATGATATGCTTTTGTTCTTAAGCCTGAATCATCCCCACATCACCCACACCCTAGTCTCTTGATTCTTCTATATTTCACCCCTACAACTGATATAAATGCTTAGATTGTGAATTTTTCAGAATTAAATGATTGCATAAGTATTATTTGGAATCTCAGGAGGGTAAAGAGTATATTACGTTGTTGATTGTCTCCCTTGCTCCCTCCCCTTCCTTCCTCCCACCTATGCCTCCTCCTTTATATCTGTGGTTACCCTAGATTATGTGTTGCATGCTTTCCTTTCTTTTCCTTTTTTTTTTCTATTTTTTTTTGAGAGAGGGACAATGAGAGCGAGAGCGAGAGAGAGAGAGAGAGAGAGAGAATCAATTTTATTTAGTTTTTTTAATGTGGCCTTTATTGCTCCAACACTTAGTTGTGTACATGGTGCTGGGGTTTGAACTCACATACACATGCATGCCAGGCAAGCACCATAACCACTGAGCCACTGCTCCAGTCCTGTTTCATGTTTCTTAGTGACCCTTTTCCTTGTACATCTCTGACTCTTGAAATCCAGATATCCAAAGAACATGTCAAGTCACCCTCCTTCATCAACACTTTTCTGATTTCACTAAAAATGCCCAGGACTTTGTACATCTGTGAATCCTCTTAATGTGGGTTACATCATACCATTCATTTACAACTGAAGCAATATCACCTCCAAAGAGTGAAAGTATTTCTTGTAGGACAAAATTTTTAGATATTATAATGATCTGTGAATTCCTATTTCTTCGTAGTTAATTTCTCTTGCTTAAGAAAACTTAAACTTGGGCTGGAGTGGTGGCTCAGTGGTTTCGGCGCATGCCTGACAAGCATGAGGACCCGGGTTCAAACCCCAGCACCACGTACACAACTGAGTGTTGGAGCAACTGAGGCCATGTGAAAAACTAAATAAAGTTGTTTCTCTCTTTCTCTGTCTCTCTCACTGTCCCTCTCACTTTAAAAAAAAAGAAAACTTAAACTTAATTTATTGTTTCTTTCTTATCAGGGCAATATTAAAAAGTTGATAAATATTTTTGTGCACCATAGACATCTCTGGCACAGTTCACAGCTCACTAATCAGTATCTCTTCTGCAGAGCCCAAGAAGTAGTTTGAGCTTACAATAAGTGACTAACCCTTGTTGGGCTGACTGAACAGAAGCAGTAATATTCAAATTCCAGTGCCGAATTTACAGCATATTTTTCCATTTCTAAAAACTAACAGTAGTTATATTGTTTTTCTATACTAAAATGTATATTTTTCCTCCTCAAATTGAGTAAGCAAGGGGCTGGAGGGGTGGCTTAGCAGTTGCAGGGCTTGCCTGGCATGAACAGGGACGTGGGTTGAACCCTAGCACCACGTACACAACAAAGTGTCAGAGAAATGAAGGTCACATGGAAGACTAAAAAGGGTTCATTCTGTCTTTCTCTCTCTCTCACTGTACCTCTCTCTTAAGAAAAACTGAGTAAATAAAATACTGTTGTGTTGGCAGATAAAACAATGTGGATGAGGTTCTGTAATGAAGGCTAGCAATGGTCGATATTTTTGGTTCAACCAATGGTGAGAAGTCAGGAAAGATTTTTTGTTTTATTTTGTTTTGTCACCAGGGATTGAACCCAGGTGCACTTAGCCATTGAGTGACATCCCCAACACTTTTTATTTTTTATTTTGCAATAGGGTCTCACTAAGTTACTCAGGGCTTTGCCAAGTTCCTGAGGCTGCTTTTGAGTTTGAGACCCCCTGCCTCAGTCTCCTGAGCCTCTGGAATAACAGGCATGCATCCCCATGCCCAGCAAAGTGAGAGCTGTTAGCCTGAACTTTCTTAGTTGTTCCCAAATAAGTGTGATCAAAAAACTATTCATGATGGAAACTCCCCAACTAAACCTTCTTTTAATACTTAGAAGACCCTTCAAGGTCAGTATTCTCTCAACATATTTTAAATTAGGTAAACAAGTACGCCTCAGAGATGTCAGGACATTCATCTAAGGTGTTGTGGAGTTGAAGGGGGAGGTCATCCACCCTTCTCCAAAGCTTCTGGTGTTTAAATAGTGAATTTTCTCCTGAGTAGGGTTCTCCAGCTTGTGTTGGTAAACACTTGACAATATCATTATGTCCCAAAGAACCAGTACAGGGTTTCATCATGTGGCAGTCAATATACTTCAATTCATCGCTTTTGATTTGCTTCAACAAACATCCACTCGTGATTGATTTCAACCAACATCTGAGTACCTGCTTGTCTGCAAGGCTGACCTCAACCAGATGCTTCACAAGGGAGGCTACGCAGGGAACCATCTAGATAGAATCCAGTGGTAGAAAAGCTGAGCCCTGGAGTGGTACACGAGACCCCGCAGTCATGTCTGTGAACAAAGGCAGTGACGGAGGCTGCGGCATCTGTCTTCCCCACCTCTGCCACCGTGGTGGCTGTCCTGAGCTGGGCTCCTGGACTCCTCCACCACACCCTTTCCTGTGCTCTAGTAATAGTCCACCCCATTTTGCTAATCATGCTCTCAATTCTCTAGTTACGATGTGGGCATTACCACATTATCAAAATAAATACATTACACACGATTGCTTTAAGACAGAGGGACAGTGAGAGAGAGAGAGAGAGAGAGAGAGAATCAATTTTATTTAGTTTTCTGTGTCTTTAGCTGCTCTGACTCTTTCTTTGTGTACATGGTGCTGGATTTGAACTCACGTTCTTGCACATGCCAGGCAAGTGCTACAATCGAAGATCCACCATTCCACCCCATTACATGTTCTTTTAAAAATACAAAGTAGCATTTAAGATGACGCATAAGTTTATGTGCATATAAAGTTCTCCATCCTTCCAATTTTTTGTATACATTTAAATGTTTTTTTTAAAGAGGGAAGGACAGTGAGAGACACAGAGGGAGAGACAGAGAGAATCAATTTTTATTGAGTTTTTCACATAGCTTTCATTGCTCTGACACTTAGTTGTGAACATGGGTGCTGTGTACTTGCACATGCTGGGCAAGCACCTTAAATGCCAAACCACTGCTCCAGCCCCCATTTAAATGATTTTTAAAGGTACAATTTGTTTTTGTAGCCAACAATTAAGAAACCTTTAGTATTATCAATGCTCCAGTGATTTCCAGAAGACCTAAAGCACCTGCTGTGTAATAATGAGAACAATATTCCATATACACTGAAAGAAAAATAAGAGCATAGTAAAAGATGCATCAGAGTTAAGAATCTGAAAATACTCCATTTAAACATGAAACTAACTGTACATGTATACTTCAATTAAAAGGGGAGTTTTCATGCATTTATTTGAAAAAATGATTATTGAGAAAGCGATGCGTATAATAGGCAGTGTATAAATAAGGATGAATGAGAAGCAACATTTCTTGGCTCAAAGAGCTCAGAGTCAAGTGAAAATGAGAAAAGGTAAATCACAGATTGTTGATGAATAGAATAGGTGCTATTACATAGAAATTCGTGTGGCTTGGGAGAATTGGAAGCATGACCTGGTGGCTGAGTGTGAAAATCATGCACTTGAAGCTAAAGGGCTTGATATCTGTAACCAGCACTAGAACACGACAAAAACAGAACAAAACAAGTCGTCTGAAAAAGTTTAGTATTTTTGTTCCAGGAGACACTGGGCAACTATTCCTTTTCTGGGATTCACCTTGCCCTACATGTAAGACTGTTTTCCTCTGCTGGGAGTAAATGGAAGATGTATATAAAAAGAAGAACACATAATATTCCTCAGTAAAATGAGTTTTAACACAGCATTCAATACTCACTGAATTCCAAGGGAAAAGCTACTTTCATACTCAGCGATTATGGTGCTTGCCCGGCATGTGCAAGTACTCGAGTTCAAACCCCAGTACCATGTACATAACTAAGTGTCTGAGCAACGAAAGCCAAGTGAAAAACTCAATAAAAATTGATTCTCTCTCTCTCTCTCTCACTGTCCCTCTCTCTTCAAAAAAAAAAAAAAAAACAAAAAACAAAAAAGCCTAATGGATCACTGTTCAGCACTTCCCAATACCTGGTGAACCTACCTCCAGGGAAGGGCTAGGATCCGGGATTCCCCACTGTCCTACCCACATTCTTCAGACTTCCTGAGAAGAATCAGATGTCGTCTCCCCCTCTGTGTCATGTCTAATTCTGTGCTTTTTAACTTTTTTCTAAAACACAATGCCCAACAACGCCTACTCCTACTACAGCTCACTGCAATCATTGTGATGATTTATTAGTTTTGTATTATATTGCCCCATGTAGGGGCAGCAGAAGAGACTCTCGTAGGTCTCCTAGCTCCTTGATGTGCTGACATTGAAGTCATTTTAAAGTATTAAGCCTTGCCTAGGGACAGGCATGACCCTTGACCTTTGGCAATGGCCACATGAGCTCTTCAGGAGTTTCATCATCAATACAGCACCTAGCTGGATGTGCATGGCTTCTAGGAACATTAACCGTTCTAGAACTCTGTAATTCTAAAAAATGTCATCTAGAACTGGAAGTTGCTCTAGGATGTGAAAAAGAAAACAGATTATGGGCGTCTCTGTCTCCTCAAATTAACTTTTACACTGGTTGCGGTGGATCAGATTTATTGCAGTGTGTAATCCAGAAGGTGTATCAACTCTTTTTGTGTTTGTTTCTAAACCATCCAAAAAGATGATTTTGCTACTAAAACATGGGTGACCTATAATTCTGCTAGGAAGTATTTTTTTTTAACTTTTGTTTTTGTTTCCCCTCAAAGTCTCACCTGGTTTCTCTCAGCCACTGTCATCTGTGTGACACCACTGCATATCTTTCTCACATACACTTTTGGAAAAATTAAAGAGGGAAACAATCAATCCTATATATTTTGAGTGAAAAATGTCAACACGTTGTTTTTTGTGGATCTCTCATATCTGTGGTACAAGAATGTTATGATATTTTTGCTCTCAAAATGACAGATGTTGGCAGTGAATGATTTTCCTGCCATGTCACTGAAAGAGGAAATGGCCTGTTTTGTAAAATGGGAAGAGGAGAATGGTGACCCTCTGGGGCTCATCACACGGCTAACATTTTCCTTTCAAACAGCCATTTATTTTGGATATTTGTTCCCAAAGTCAGGAAGGTTGAGAAAGTTATAGTTGAGACTAATTTTACCACATAGTAGAAATAAGGTGGGATTGGGTGGAGGAAATTGGCTTCCAGTAGCTTCTCTGCTCTTGTGGAACCTACCCAGGGACCATGAAACATCATCTAGGAGAAAGGAGGTGCTCACGCCTGCCAAAGGCACCGAGCTCTTGGATTTTCCATCCTTGTGTCACCAGCTGGTATCTGCAGCTGCTTGGACCCTGAGCTTTTTTGGTGTCACGTATCTTTGGCTTCATCTTGCACTAGCACAGAGTGGGCTTGGAGGTAGACTGACCTCTGACCCAGACATTTTACCCTGATTTACCCATTGCCTTTCCCTAAATATTTTCTTACTTTTTTGATCAGTCTTCATCCCCGGGTCTTCAAAGATTGTACCACAGGACTCCTAGATGTGCGATCTACATGTGGTCACAGAAGGTGCTACAGTCATTTCCTTCCACTTCATGAGGACTGTGGATGCTGGCTCGGTGTTCATCCTTTCTACTACCACTCTAGTCCACTCACAGAAGAGAGGAGACTATGAAGATAGGTGCCTCCTACACCACCAGGTCCCTAAACACCTTGGTCTCCAAACCCCTGTCCTTCATGATCTACAGTCCCTGCTCCCCACCATCAAGTTCTTGCCGCTTTGGGAAGACCCCACTCTCACGCCCTACTCCATGGCTCACTCCACCACTGCAGTTCACCTGTCCCAGGTCGCCCATCCCAGCAAGTCTTCCCCTCTTCCAGACATCCACCACGTTGACTCCATGCATCTGGAGTTGAATTTTCATTTATTTGGCCTTTAGTCACTCCTGTTTCTCTCCTTCCACAACCGGCAAACATTCCGTTGTAACCAAACCTCTGCAAACGTTGGTTCCATTTCCAGGGTCTCCATTCCAAATGCAAAGGAGCCACCTTTCCTCAGCTAAGGATTCCTGTCAGAGAAAACGTTAACTAATTTTTATTATGATCCTCAGGCGGTACATTTTTCAGAATCTTTGTCAGCTGTGTGAACTTGGGTTAATTTTTTAAACTACATGACCTTCAGTGTAGGTCCTTGCACTAAAAAGTTTGGAATAACTGTACTTTTTTCTTATCTTTATAAAAGTTAAAGAGGAAACAATTAATCTTATGCTATTTTGAGTGAAATAATAACATCTGGATACTGGAAGCGAAATTTCCCTTTATTTTTATTTATTTATTTTTTTAAAGAGAGAGGGACAGTGAGAGAGACAGAGAAAGAGAGAAACAACTTCATTTAGTTTTTCGCATGGCCTTAGTTGCTCCAACACTTAGTTGTGTACATGGTACTGGGGTTTGAACTCAGGTCCTCGTGCTTGCCAGGCAAGCGCCGAAACCAGTAAGCCACTGCTCCAGCCCTCAAATTTCCCTTTATAAAGGGGAAATAAATGACATGCGAATATAAAACATAATTCCTGATTTACCTACAGAAAGTTCCAATTAAAAAAATTAAATTTTTAAATGTGTCTACCTGTGAGACTGTGGTTCTAAATTTTTTTCTTCTTTTCACTTTGATTTATTTTTGTTTTGCTGCTTTTTTCTTGTCTTTTGTCCTAAACTCCTAAGGATTGGGTCTTGCTGAAGGACGTAATGGTTGATTTTACGTGGAGTCTATGTGGCCAGCTTGTGTGCTCAAAACACCGGTCCAGATATTGATGTGAACGTTTTGTTTTAGATGTGAATAACCTTTAAAATCAATAGACTTTGAATAAGGCAGCTTTCTCCTCTCAATATGAGTGGGTCTTATTCGACCAACTGAAGGTCATAGACGCAAAGACAAGACTGAGGTGTCCCACAGAAGACATTCAGTCTCCAGAAGGCTGAAACGTTGAGGCCCTGCCTGAGATTTCACCCCAACAACTGTTCTGTGAGTGTTGGACGCGCTGCCCAACATCGCCTCAACTGATTCCCCTGAGTTTCTTTTCTCCTTCTTTATGTAACTTTCTGTCTCTGTCTCTCTCCTTCTCTGTCTCTGTCTCCTTCTTTGTCAATCTGTTGCTCGGGAGGATCCCCACTGACACACACTGGCCAAAGCACAATGAGATTCAAGGCAGCGAAGCCGTCCTGCCCTGTTGCTGGCTCTGGTAAGTTGAAAGCAGCATATTCCAAGCATTTTTGGTGCAGCACAGACTTTGGACATTTTCAGGGTGGCTGTGAGCGTCACACTCAAGAGAGCATAGCCTTCTTGTAACCTTGGAAAAGCCAGGATGCAAAAAGGGAAGGCGGGACTGGCGTAAGAGCGAGTGTTCAGGTGGAAGGTTCAGCAAAATAGGTAAGTGAAGGAGAGAATGTGTGGTGATATCTACAAGAATAACTAGAGAAGTGAAGGTGCCCATCAGTGTTGGCAAAATGTCCCTGAAAAGGTGACACCAGACCACATGGAGAGATCCCTTCAGTCTTGGATCGCCCTTCATTTAAGACAATGCTGGCATTTCGAGAAGCCAATTAACTTGAAAATTAAGAACACTGACGCAAATTTTGTTTTGCAAACCATTGTCATACCTTGTCTATTTGGTTTGCTAAAATAGCTCATTAAAATTGTGCTGCATTCCTTGATCTGCTAATTTCAGAGTAAAACTTTCATATTTATTGTGTCTAAAAAGTATATTTCTATGGCAGTAAGAAAAAAGAATGGAAATTTAATTAAAGGCTCAGAATTTGTTGGGCAACTTCTAGACAGATGATATTCTGTTGTTTTAAGCAATAATGAGCCAAATGGCCTTAGCTTCTGAATTCAGAGAAGGAGGAACAGAATGAATAGCATATGTCGATTACAAAAAGAATTGTCCCACAGAGAAAGCTGCTTAGTATTTAAAACGAAGAAACACCCTCTGTTGCCATGGAATGAAGATACTTTATTATGGATTAGCAGGTATAGTAAGGTTTAGAAAAAAGAATTTTCTTCAAGAAGTAGCAAAACGGGGACTGGAGTGGAGGCTCAGCATTTGGAGCACCTGTCTGGAAAGTGCGAGAACCCCGATTCAAATCCTAAATCCCAGGACCTCACACACACACAAGGAGGTATTGGAGAAACAAAATCCAGATGGAAAAATAAATGAGATTGATTCTCTCTCTCTGTCTCTCTCTCTGTCTCTCTCTCTGTCTCTCTCTCTCTCTCTCACATACACACACACACACACACACACACATACACACTCCCTGTATCTTAAAAATAGAAACAGCAAGAACGTAAAAATATTAAACACGTATCATTGCTGCCCAATCTCACTTCTAAATGTACTCACTAGAGTGTTACAGTTGAGCATTTACACTGAAATCTTTTCTTTCAAACTTCATTAACAAAAATTGCTGCTCTTCCGACTTTGTAGAAACATTGTGAGAATAAAATGAGATTTGAGATGTGAAATCAACATGTAAGTTGTTGAAATTTGGATGACAGCAGCGAAATAAAAAAGGGAACAGAAAATACTGACTGATATATGCCTCACAATAAACACTT